>JAPQVY010000155.1:45350283-45557783 GCA_028535165.1 Quercus tomentella
TCAGAAAAGAAAATGGTCATAGGACAGTCTTCTATAGATTTTTTGGGAGTAAATACTTCAGATGGAAAGTATACTTTGCAGCCTCACATAGCCCTCTTGGTGAATTTCATGATAAGCTCACAAGTACCAAACAAATACAACAGTTTCTTGGAATTGTTAATTACATATCAGACTTCATTCCAAAAATTTCTAAATATAGAAATTGTTTAACCTAATTGTTAAAGAAGTCTCCTCTAGAATGGAACTCTGTTCATACAGAAGCAATCCAACAATTGGAAAAATTAGCAGAAACGCTTCCCCCTTTTCAGATTCCAGGACCAAGGAAATGGACATTGCAGACAGATGCAAGTGATGAATACTGGGCAGTAACTTTCTTTGAAGAAGTTGATGGCAAGAGAAGTATTTGTGGTTATAAAAGTGGTGCATTCAAGCTTTCAAAACTTTACTACCACTCCACTTTCAAAGAAATCCTTGTAGTCAAACATGGGATTGAAAAGTTCCAGTTTCATCTTCTTGGGCATAATTTTCTAGAAGAAATGGACATGTCCTCCTTTCCCAAAATGCTCCAATTTAAAAGGAAAATGCTCCCACATCCTCAGTTACTCAGATGGTCAAATTGGTTTTCACGATGGTCTTTCCAAGTCCAGCACATTAAAGGAAAAGATAATGTTATCACTGATTACTTTTTTAGAAAACCTCCAGTTCTTAACACCACAATCATTTCTCCACCCTTATGTGTATATCCTATTACAGATCCATCCTCATCCTCAGGCCCTTCCTTTACACCCCCTAATGATATCCTTAATATGATAAATAACCTTCCCCCAGAAATAAAAGACCAAATAAAGACCTTAACCCTTGAAGCTTGATCTAAAAGAATCATTAAAGTCCTCCATAATTATCTCAAAGTCCACCAAAGACTCTTCCATGCTATCTTTCCTGATATAGACCAACCATGGAAAACCCCTTTTGCCTTTTGGATAACCTAATGGACTGTCGTACATTATCTCTACATGTGGTATTTACTTAATGAGTATTACCTATGTCTTCATTTTGAGCCAAAGTTTTATAGATATATTTTCCCACGTGGAAATAGATATTTTCGCAAATTCTGGTTTGAAATTTTGAAAAATGATGCTCATGAAGGAGAATGGATAAAGTATCCTACCACAGAACATCCAAGATTTGGTTGCAAAATTACTTCAGCATGTTTAGTTGCTAAACTCAATTCCAAAAATGATATTCGTGCAAAAGGAATCCTTCACCTTGCAGAGATACGTTGGGTCACTAATCTAGATGGCACTCTCCACACACACATGGACACTTCTTGGGTATCTTGTTAACATGCTCTCATAATGATAGAATCCCTTAATAAGGGAATCTTATTTAAAATAGTACCAACTGATCCAGAAGTCTGTAGACAGCAGTGGCCACATGAAGATCATTGGGAAATGCCTAATCCTCTTATGGGATATGATGACCTTTATTATCATAATCATGATCCAAATGTCAATGCGGATGTTGATGAAGAATGGTTCCAAGGAAGAGATGGATGAGACTCTTTTGAAGAATGCTGCCCTTATCTTCAGCAGTCAGAGATGTTTACTCTTTTGACAAAACCATATCCGGATGAAGATCTCCAAGGAGCCGGGCCCCCTACTAAGTTTGACATTTGTCAACCCACTTTATCATTTGTCAGCCAGGACCCCTACTTCCCTGGACATTTGTCAACAAGGAGCCAGCCCCTACAGTCCTCTGTAAAAACCCATGATGACCTTAATGTAAACCATTTTTTTGAAATATTGCCTATAAATAGGTCCCTTGTGTCTTTGTAACGAGCAGAGTGGAAAAAGCCCTTGTAAAATGTCACTCAGTTTCTCTTATGTCTGATGTAAAAAAGCTGTTGAATCTTAATATCTCTTAGTTTGTTGTATCTTTTTCTATGTTCTATCCCATATTTTCATGTTATAATTTATACGTTCTTAACAATATATGTCATTAATCATTTTCTATAATCTTCTTACACCCTTTGTCCCTGTTTCCCTCTTAGTTAATCAGTTTCCATAATCTTCTTACACTCGCTATCTTTGTTTCCCTCTTTGATTGCAAAAGAGAAGGTGGACAGTTCCACCAATAACAGTCCCAAGGAATTAAAAGGCTAGATTTCTTTTTAAAAAATTTGACCAAATCTTTTTCAGTCTGACACTTGGTCTTGATGATATCCCTGTTGGGGAAATTATTAGGACCATAATTAAAACAATAGGTGTGGCTATTATGTCCATTCTCTCCATTAAACATATTTGCAAAGTCAGGGGACTCCTAAGAAATTGCTATGATTCTCCACCAAGGAACACAAAGTCCAACCCTAAAAGAGTTTCCGCCAAGATTATCACCATCTTTGATTTGATCTATGATTCCTATGGCTCGGGCATCTGCAAAACCAGGTTTTCCCGAGCAAAGCAAGAATTCTCCCACGAAGCAAAGAGCCAAGGAAAAGTTCTTCTACATGTTGTCAGAGATATCAAGAGTACGTCGATGAATAAACCTTGTAGCAACTGCATGGAGATTCACCATGTGGCCTTCAATCATGCTACTAGTAATTGAAACTGAAAGATCTAGTGCATCAGTTAAAATTTCTTTGTGCTTAGGATCACAAGAAACTACCATAGATTTTTTTTTAAAAACTTATAACCCAAGATTGCAGGAAATTTTTTAATGGTAGGACATAGTTCAGCAATTCCTAACTGGAAAATGTGATCTTTGATATCCTAGAACTTTACTATAGCACGAAGAAATTCCCAGTTGATCTTGACATTTCTCAAAGATTTGATTCCTTCTAATTTGAAGGCAAAAAAATTGGTCTTGGTAGCAAAATCAAAGCTACAAACCCATCTATTGATATCTTGTGCAATTGAATGGAAAAGATTTTGATTGTTTGCCATGGTTGATTGTTGTGTGTGATATCTCTTCTTTAGTTTCACTTGATGCAGGATTTACTTTCAGATTTCTCCACTTGATGCTAGGATAGGGTTTTGGATCTCTAATCATGTTTAAATAAGGTTTCAGGTTGTCAAGAGTTTGGAGTCAACTAGGAAAATGTTTTACAGTAAAAAACGGATAAAAAAGCTTTTGAAAAGGCCCAAAAACGCATCAAAAACGCAAAAAACCAAAGCTGGGTGTTAAAGTGCCGATTGGCACACTGCTCCAACACACACAGCTTTGATCAGTTCTATGTTTTTTATGCATTTTTGGTTTGTCTGATTTTGCTCTAATAAAGGTTGTTGTACAATAAAATTTTTCAAAATTAACATTTATTGTCAAACTAGGGGTATTCGGCCATGCCTCATTCTTTTTCTTTTTTTCTTTTAATTTTTTTTTATTTAAATCATCATCATCATCATTTGTTTCAAAAAAAAAATCAATCAAATCAAGATTTTCAAAATCATGCATCAATTTCCAAACTAGGGCATTTGGCCATGCCTCACCCATTTTCAAAAAAATCAGCCATCCCTTTTCCAAAAGAAATCTTTTTCTCAAAAAAAAAAAAAAAAAAAAAATCGTCATGCATGAATTTCTAAACTAGAGGCATTCAGCTATGCCTCATTCAGGTGAGACCACCCATGTCAAGATTGTTAAGGTAAGTTCAAACTTTGCACTACAAAGCTTCATCAGGTAAATTCTAAACTTGTCAAATTTAAATCCTTACAAGACCATAGTCATCAAAGATTAAGGAGCTAAGGTTGAGAGTTAGTACAAATTATGACTAGGGTATATTTTGCCTTATGCAGGAAAAGAAAAAGTACTGTCAAGCATCATTTGGACTTCAAGTCCACCAGTAGGAAGATCTTCTCGGCCCACATCTAGAAGAGCCACTCTCTGCACTCCCTTATTGCTCTTGGTTAGTGTGAAATTAAGGCTCCTACTGCCTATCCTGGAACTCAAGGTTCCTGATACTTTTTTCCAAGGCCCGTGTGTTAGCATCGGCATTTGCCATCCGATTATTCTGAAAAATCATCAAAGACAAGTGTCAAGTCCATCTTCATGAATTGCAAGAGAAAGTGTGTAAGAAGAGATCATTTCTTACCTAGTTCACTTCATTAAGTACATATTGAGAGGATTGGGTGCATGCAACCCGTTGCAAGCCTCCAATCATCCTTGTACCTCGGGTGTGTGACTGCAATCTGAGTTGATTTTAAGGAAATTACCAAGGGTAAATGAAGTCGCCACCGATCATTGGGTTTTTCTAAGGTGTGATTGGTCACTTGGCTCTATTTGATTTTATTACCGATCCTAGGTTAAGAAAAAGGGAATTTTTCCTAATCTAATATGGATGGGCAAAAAATCTTGATTCTTGAGTTCGGAAGTTTGGTTACTATTGATGCCTAGCCTCGATCAGGATGGGGTGGAAAACTCGCAGCCATCATTGCGGAACCTTGTTCGACCATCGCCGCAGCGACAGCTCCCACGCGTGCGGGGCCCTGTTGGAGGGCCCCTCTCGATTGGTATGTGGTGCATGTGGTTTTACGTGGAGCTTCGGGTGCTCTCTCTCTCTCTCTCTCTCTGTCTGTGGACAAAGGTAGGTCCACCTTTGGCGTTTATGGCTGGAATCTAGGCTAAATTTTAGGTGATTACCAAAGGTGAGTGGAGTCGCCACCAATCATTGGTTTTTCTAAGGTGTGATTGGTCACCTATTTTTAGTTGATTTTATTACCAATCCTAAGTTAAGAAAAATGGTATTTTTCCTAATCTAATATGGATGGCAAAAAATCTTGATTCTTGGGTCTGGAAGTTTAGTTACGTGTGGGGAAGGTGTTAGGAACCCCATAATGCCTGTCCATGGATAGTCCTTTGTTTTGATAAAACCTTAATTTTCAGAGATTGGCAGTAAAAAACATGATTTCGACATTGGCTTTCGGGGCTTTGCATGCATGGGGGCTTTGAGGTTTGGCTTTTGAATGGGTGTGGTCTCAATCTATGCTTTCCTAAGGCATTCGAGTAAAGTGCCAAATTTCCACGGTGAAAATCCGACGACAAGTCACCTTACTTTCACGGTGGAAATTAGGCATTGCTTTGCCTTAGGTGACGTGGACTGTGACAATCACACCGAAAGGAGTGAGCAGGTATATATATACATACATCATGCATAATGCAAGCACACAGAGCAAGAAATTAAATGCCTACATCCCTAGAGCATGGCCTAAAATATAGGTGCAGGAAAATAAACAAGGGTCGCCATACTTTGGAGATGAGGACAAATGGTACATGGCATGATATACCTAATACAAACCATCTAAGAGAGAAAGGGAGGAGGAAGGAAAGGGTTTGAAAGAGTACATAACCAAAAGGGATAGGCTAAACTCCTAGACCTACTGACTGCAGCCGTTTGGCTCATATCGACATGCTTGCGCCCGCGCCCTTTTCGCTTGTGCCCAGGGAAACCGTGCCCTAGCTCCAAGTGTCCTCACTCCATGTGCGTACATGCAAAGGCAAAGACAAGAAACCAGCAGACAAGCGATAGCAAAAGATATGCAAAAAGTATATGAAAGAGGCATAAAGCAGATAAGCATGATAGACATGGCAACCATAGCAGGAAAGCAAGCAAACGAACAAAAAGACAAACAAGTAAGAAAAGCAAACAAAGGGTGGTGTCCGTGAGGGACAAATGTAGGTTTGGATCGGATGTCCATAGCTTCATTGTGTTAAAGCATGGACAACACACTAGCAAGCAAGACTCATGCATGGACATGTAAGCAAGTGTGTAAAGATGTAAAGAAAGCCAATGGGTGGCACAAACAAGCATGGTAAGCACATCATTACACGGAGTGGAAAAAGGGAAAGGTAAGCACGAAGCAACCGGCATTGGAGATGCATCCCAAGTGGTTACGTCCAAACAAGGCCTCGTGGGCATCAGATGTAACCACACAACTACAAACCCGCTGAAGGTATGGCAAAGCTTAGAGCAAGAGAGGCTAACACGAGTGTAATGCATGAAAGCAAGCAAACATAGACATGCAAATAGGGGTGATCCAAAACCTTTGATGTGGGCCAAGGTGTATGGACAATGACAAAGAACGTAGGGTCTAGATCAGGTCCGAACCAATAGGCCAAAACTCAAGAAAGAAAGATGAAGCGACAAGAGGGCTACAATAGCACATGGCATGACAAACATAGCCTAGGTCTAGGCACAAAAACATGGCATGGAACGCACAAGTACATGGAACATAGAATAAAGCATGTAGAGAACATAGATCCAAGCACATAGACATGTGAAAACATAGATCTAGACATATAGGCATAGAAACATGCATGTAAACTTGTAGAAGCTTAACACATAAACATGGAAGAACATGAATCCAAGCATATAAGCATGTAAAGGCAAGGATCTAACCATATATCATGGAAATAAATACATGAAACACATAGATCCAAGCAAGGCATAGCCAACAATATCATAAAAATGTGTGAGCATGTAACCCTAACATCTACCTAGGACTAAAAGAGGCATAAAACATAAGAAAACATGGCATAAAACCCTAAGCATGTAGATCTAGACAAGCATGTAAAGACGTAGATCTAGGCATGAAACATGGCAAAAAGCATGGAGATTTAAGCTAAAGACACAAAGAAAGGAAAGAAACATGCTAAAGAAAGCAATAAATCATGTTATTAAGGCATAAAATCAAAATAAAAGCTAGAAAAAGATTTAGAAAGTTAAGGGTGTGGATGATAGCTAGAAAAGCTACATCCACACCCCTAAATCTCAAATCAAAAGTGTAGAACCAAGGAAAGGAAGATTGGGTATAAGAAAAATACCTTGTGTTTTTGGAGAAGAAAGAAGAATCAAGAAGCTTTGATGTGTGTTTCGGGTGTTTTCTGGTGTTTGGAAGAGAGAAAAAATGTGTAGAAAGGCTAGGCAAAAGGCGAATTTTAGAAAAAAAAAGTGTGTCCTCCCTGTCTGTGGGGTGCTTGGGGCTATTTATAGCCCTGGGCGCATTTTTCGAGGTGGTGGCCCTTGAAAGGCCCCAAAATGAATGGATCCTGACACCCCTAGAAAGATCTTGACTTCATGTTTCTAAAAAGGTATAAATCTTGAAAATCCAATGGTCAGATCGAAAGTTATGGCTCTCGGAAGTTTGCGGTGCATTGATTGGCACGTCATCCTAGTTTTCATGATATCTCGGCCGTTCTAACTATGATTTTGACCCATGAATAGTCATTTGAATGAGAGTTTGATAATCTTTGCAATGACGTTGGTTTCAACCCGTTCCGACGGCTAGATCAAAATTAGGGTTTTTAGGCCCCCCAAAGTCAACTTCAGGTCAAACTTGGTCAAACTGGGTCAAAGTGGCTAAAAATCTCAGAGAAGCTCAGGTTTGAAGTAAAATTGTGAAAATTTTGTTTGGCGAAAGTTTGGACCTTGTTTGAGCTTCGGTCAAACCTAGGGCTAACTAGAGGCGTTTTGGTCATTTTAGCAAAAAAGGCACTTCGGGTGCTTCGGTGCCCGAACAGGTTATGCCACGTTGTTCTAGATGTTCTTATGGTCCCGTATAGAGAAAATGATATTTTTGAATTTTCCAGGATCCGGCACACAAATCGAGGGCGTACAAAATATGATATCAACAGTTACGTGTGGGGAAGGTGTTAGGAACCCCACAACTCCTATTCATAGACAATCCTTTGTTTCGCTAAAATCATAATTTAAGGACATTGGCAGTTGAAAATGAGCTATTGGTATTAGCTTTCAAGGTTTTAAATGTATTGGGCTTTGAGGTTTGGTTTCGAAATGGGTGTGGTCTCAATCGATGCTTCCCAAGTGTATTTGAAATCGTTGCCAAATTTCCACAGTGAAAATTCGGCAGCATGTCACCTTATTTTCATGACGAAAATCTGGCAGCGCTTCACCTCAGATGCGTCATAGCACACAAATGCTATTCTCACTAAGTTTTCAACGTGAGAATACGGCAATAGGGATGCCCTATTTTCATGGAAAAAATTTGGCAAAGTTTTGCGTTTGGTGTGCTATGGCGCACTAGCAGGGTTTTTCACCTGTGTATACGGTGCATATCGACATGCTCATATTATGACGAGTCGAAGCCCTTCAAAGCATCAAGCATGTTGATATGTGTCATGTACACAGGGAAACCAATGTCACTTGGTGACATGGATCAAGAGAATCACACCGCAATGATCGTGCATACAATATAGCATGAATATGCATCTACAACAATCACCTTAAGTGCAAAACCAAACTACATGGTTAAGAGCACTCGTGATTAGCAAGGGTTACTCGCATAGCCATGGGTGTCCACATACAATGTGCACGATCACCAACACACGTGCAGACATATATATATATATATATATACATACATCATGCACATTGCTATCACATAGAGCGAGAAAGTAAAACAGACATTGTCAAGTTCCAAGGGTATGGCCCAGCAAGGTACGACAAATGTAAAACAGACATTGCCATACCCAGGGAACGCGGTCCAAGCAAAGAGTAGGAAAATAAAAAGGGGTCCATGGAGGGGGACACTGATACATGCTCTAGAGAAGAGGCTTAGAGAGAGAGAGAAGGAGAAAACCATTCAAGAGGGGCTAGGCCCCCTAATCTACTGAACATTGCCCTTTACAGGCTTGCACCTTCTTGCTTGCATCCTTGTCCTTTTTGCTTGCGCCTAGGAGGTCGCACCCTTGCTCCAAATGTCCATGCTCCATGCGTGTACATGCAAAGACAAGACAAACATGGTAGCAAACAAGCAGAGAAAGAAACAAAGTTGATAGGGAGAGCATGCAAAGAACATACTGACAAAGAGAGCCAAACGGGGGCAAACAAAGCATACTAAGCTTATGAAAGGACAAACAAGCATGTTATCAAACAAAAGAGGGTGTCCAAGGAGGAAAAATGTAGGTTTGGGTCGAGTCTCCATAGTTCCATTAGATTGGAGTATGGACGACACACAGACTCATGCATGAACATGTAGGCATACGTGAAAAGATGCAAAGAAGTGAAGAAAGCCAAATGGGTGGCACCAAGCAAGCAAGGCAAGCATATAAACATTGCACGGAGTGGAGAAAGGTGTGAATCATGCACACCAACATCACAAGGATGCATCTCACAAGTGGTTGTTAGGATTAGTGCCCTTAAATCCTATTGTATGATGCTATGTATGTTATTATATATAACATTATGTATGACTTAATGTTGTGATTAATAAAGTTGTTTTATTATTATCTAAAATAATGGTAATATGAATATTCAGATATTATCATATAGTCCATGAGATGCATAGTATGTGATTTATGTGAAAAGTCACAAAAGATATAAATCACAAGTTTTTTGTAAACTCAAAATTATAGTTCGTAGTCGGTGATGAAATTGGGCATTTCATCTGCGAAAACTATAACATATCAACTAAGATGATTTGTCTTGATTATGGAAGTGGAGACTTCTAGTTGATATGTTGATATGTTTTAAGAGTTAAGACATATTGAACTGGACCGCTTTAAGATTTATTATTCTCCTAGCGACTGTCAAATGAATAATAAATCTCACGACTTCTATTTATATGAACTCTAAATTCTGAGAGAATAATGGACCTGATCATGGAGTGTAGGTTGCTTTGATATATTAGGAGTGAGATCTAAAGTAATGGTCAAAACCTCAGTATGTTGGGCAGCCACATTTGGTGTTGATGAAACATATATTCTCAAGATGGAATTCATAATCTCTTAACGGAGATATAAAATATTCCCTTGAGATAAGTTTAATGGGTTTAGTTATTCAAAGAGTCAGGCCTAACCACTTTGGTAAGAAATTACTAAAATATATATTTATGAAATTAGATTTCATAAATATATGATGAATAACTTTAAAGAATTAAACCGGGTACTCAGTTAAATATAAAGGGAGAAACATACAGAATTTTTTATTAAGAAAAAAGAGAGACATCATTGTGAAATGGTGTGTATGTGTGAGTGAAACCACTCGATTATTCTCCCTTGGAAACTGATTGAGAGACCACACTTCTTGGGCGTAAAGTGGAATTGGAGCGAAGATTAAAAGTGTTCCCAAGTACTTCTAATCTTTTGTTTTGAATTTCACCACACCAAGGTACGCTATCTTGTTCTTAAATTCTGAAATTTACATAGTGCATGTTATCAATCATGAATGAAATAGATCCATATTTGTTGCTTCCGCTGTGAGTTTTGTATGAGATACAAAACCAGATTTTCCAACAATTGGTATCAGAGCCAGGTTTTCATATCATGTTTGTATAGCGTGTAATTGGATTTTAGAATAAAAGAAAAATGGTTTTTTGATGATATCGGGTTCACACCAAGGATGCATATTCTCTTGGTTTGTTCGAAGTGGCCTAAGACCATTCGGTTAAATAGATTGCACAGTTTGCCATCTATGTTATTAGCGTGCATTGAACGTAACTGTAATATAACTGTCACGTGCATGCACCGCTTGGATATAAATGTATATGTTGGCATCATTTGTTGATTATTATAAGGGCTTTTTTTATCTTGCATGGTTTGGTGGACCCATGTGGCATTTTCAATCTGCCATTAACAAGCTTTCAATTATATATATGGGTTTATATGCAAGTTCTTGATGGCCATCTTATAAGCATGAAATAATTGCCTTGGAAATATTGAATCCGTATATTATATATATTGTGTGATAATTGTCATATATTATAATATGGGTTTATATGTAAATTGCTTATAAAGGATTCAAGGCCTTACTTCATGAATAGATACATGGATATATATGCTATCTTGTTAATGCTAGGATTATGTTTTCAAGGTGTCTAGCATTATTATGGGTCTTGATCATAAAAACCTTTAATTTAAAATATCTAGTGGGAGAGAGATACAAGGGTTGTATCTCACGGCCTCCATTGTCGGTTTATAGTAGTGTGATTAAGCACCTCGCCTTGGCGTATATGCCTTGCTCCCTTCGGAGGGTGTTTAATTCATGGAACTACAGATTAAACTTCTTAATAATGGATGATATGTGTTTTTACATTAAGAACGACCACGCTACCGTGGAGTTACTTAATTACTCACATTGAATTCAGTCAATGGTGTACACTAGACTAAGTTTAATGTTAACCTCCCTTCGGAGCTATGTCATTATTACTTAGAGGCTAAAGGAAATACGGCATGTTATTGGTGTTTAATAAGAGTTATCATGATAGCACTAATAATGAGAAAAGTTCTCAATCAATCATAGTTTTTGTAATTTACTTGCTTCCAAGGAATTTTAAACATGGGATTGGGCTGTCGTTGCGTATATTATATTATGGTTTTATTAAGGTTCCATACTATATGTTTATATGCTAAATTGATAATGTCCAGTTTACTTATTATATTCATGTTTATTATTTTCAGATTTAATCATGGCATCATTTAGCCCACTTGTTACTATTCTTAATCAAAACAAACTGACTGAATCCAACTATGTTGACTGGAAAAGAAATTTGGACATTGTTCTTACAGCTGAAGAGCACAAATATGTGCTTACTCAACCATGTCCTAGCTTTCCTTCATTAGATGCTCCTCCTGAGGAAAAACAGCGATATGATCGTTGACAGAAATCTAATGAGATGGCCAAGTGCTACATCCTAGCATCTATCTCAAATGTTCTACAACATCAAATGCAGGATGTAGAACTAGCTTTGGACATTATGCTAAGTCTGAAGGAGATGTTTGGTGAGCAAGGTCGTTCTGCAAGGTAAGAAACCATGAGGCAAATTTATAATACCAAAATGGCTGAAGGCAGTTCAGTAAGGGAGCATTGTCTTACAATGATCTCTAATCTGAATACACTAGAAGTTTTAGGTGCCGATATTGATGGAGAATCCCAAGTGGATATGATACTCCAGTCACTACCAGAATCATTCAAGGAATTCGGACTCAATTATAATATGAACAAAAAGATTTATTCTTTGTTTGAATTAATGAATGAATTGGTAGTGGCGGAAGGCATTCTTGGTACTTCTAATGTTGATGCTAATATGACTGAAACTTCTACTTCTCAACCTAAGTCGAAAGGCAAGGGTAAGAAGAAGAAGAAGAAGAAGAAGAAGAAGGACTTCACCAAGCAAGATGGTAAACAAATTGCCTTAGGGGTTGCCGACAAAGGAAAGAAGATCAAAGGAAAGTGTTTCCATTGTGGTGAGAAAGGACATTGGAAGAGGAATTGTCCAAAATTCAAGACTGCCAATAATAAGGGTATGAAAAGTTCATTCCTCCTTGAAATATGTTTAGTACAAAATCCCACAGATTCCTGGTGTTTGGATTCAGGTTGTGCTAATCATATCTGTAATTCTTTGCAGGGATTCCAGGAGACCAGAAAGCTTAATGAAGGGGAATTGTTTCTTACTTTGGCTGATGGGAGCAGGATTCCGGTTGTAGCTGTTGGAGTGTTTAATTTATGCTTTGAGTCTAGGGTTTTAATATTGGAAGACTGTTTGTATGTACCTAATGTTCGTAGGAATTTAATTTCTGCAACTTATTTAGGTAAACATGGATATTGTGTTATCCTGAAAGACAATGTTGTAATAAAGAAGGGTAAAATGTTTATCCGTTCTGGCAATATTGTTGATGGTCTTTATATTTTAACTCCTGATAAGCATGAATTATATAATTTTGAATTAGATAATGACTCTCATGTAAAATTATTAAAGAGAAAGTTTCCTTCTACTAATGATACATATCTTTGGCACTTGCGTTTGGGTCATATTAATCCAAATAGAATTCAAAGACTGATCAAAGATGGACTCCTAGAGCCATTGGACTTTGATGAATTTCCAGTTTGTGAATTTTGTTTGAAAGGCAAAATGACCAAACGACCTTTTAATGCAAAAGGTAGAAGAGCCTAGGAGTTGCTTGAATTAGTTCATACAGATGTATGTGGTCCTATGTCAACCCAAGCAAAAGGAGGTTATGAGTACTTTATCACTTTTACTGATGATTACTCAAGATATGGTTACGTGTACCTAATGAAACGGAAGTCCGAAGCCTTTGAAAAGTTCAAAGAGTTTAGGGCTGAAGTTGAGAATCAATTAGGTAAACGCATAAAGGCCATTCGATCTGATCGTGGTGTCAAATACCTTCTTGGGGATTTCAAGGATTACTTAACAAAAAATGGGATTGTATCCCAATTGACTACATCTGGAACTCCCCAACAGAATGGTGTAGCAGAAAGAAGGAATAGGACTCTTTTGGAAATGGTTAGGTCCATGATGAGTTACTCAACTTTACCAATTTCTTTTTGGGGTTACGCCTTAAATAGAGCAATACATCTTTTGAATTTAGTTCCATCAAAATCTGTTCCTAAAACACCTATGGAATTGTAGAGTGGGCGTAAGCCTAGTATGAGATATCTCTATATTTGGGGATGTCCAGTGCATGTGTTAAAAGGGAAGCCTGATAAGTTGGAACCAAAATCAGAAGTGTGTTTGCTTGTAGGTTATCCAAAAGAAACTAGGGGTTATTTATTCTATAGTCATAAGGATAACAAAGTTTTTGTTAGTACAAATGCTAAATTCATGGAAAATGACTATATGAATCATTTTACTCCTAGAAGTAAAGTTGTATTGGCTGAAATGAATGAACCTGTAATAGAACAACCAATGCATGAAACTAGGGATAATTTGGATGTATTAGATACACCACAAGACATTACTCATGAGATGACTAGTACACAGGTGCCTCATCGTAGTGGGAGAATTGTTCGGCCTCCTATAAGATTTATAGGTTTGGGAGAAAACTTATGAAGCTATCCCAGAAAAGGCTGAATTGGATGCCTACACTTATGAAGAGGCAATGAATGATATAGATGCACATCATTGGATCAAAGCTATGAAATCTGAATTAGATTCCATGAATTCCAATCAAGTTTGGGATCTTGTAAAGGCGCCTAACGACATTAAACATGTTGGTTGCAAATGGGTTTACAAGAGAAAGAGAGGGACAGATGGAAAGGTTGAAACCTTTAAAGCAAGGCTAGTGGCAAAAGGGTATACACAAAAAGAAGGTATTGACTATGACAAAACTTTTTCGCCAGTAGCCATGCTTAAATCTATCAGAATTCTCTTATCCATTGCTGCTCATTATGATTATGAGATTTGGCAAATGGATGTCAAGACTGCATTTCTTAATGGCAATCTTGAAGAAGAAATCTATATATTGCAACCGGAAGGTTTCATAGCAAAGAACCAAGAGCATTTGGTATGCAAGTTGAAAAGGTCCATTTATGGACTTAAACAAGCATCTAGGTCATGGAATATCATATTTGATCAAGCAATCAAGTCATTTGATTTTAAACAAAATCTTAATGAACCATGTGTGTACAAAAGACATCGAGATAAAGTAGTAATGTTCCTAGTGCTTTATGTTGATGATATTCTACTCATTGGGAATGATGTAGGGGTAATGTCATCAGTAAAGGTTTGGTTGTCAAGCCAATTTGATATGAAGGACTTAGGTGAGGCTAACTTTATTCTAGGGATCAAGCTTTGGCGAGATCGCAAGAATAAGATGTTAGGCTTATCACAAGTTGGATATATAGGTAAGGTTCTAGAACGGTTTAGCATGCAAAACTCCAAGAAGGGATTACTTCCTTTTAAACATAGAGCTCCTCTGTCTGATGACCAAAGGCTTAAGACTCAAGAGGAAGAAAATATGATGAGACAAGTTCCTTATGCTTGTGCAGTAGGAAGTCTCATGTATGCCATGCTTTGTACTAGACCAGATATCTGTTATTTAGTTGGCATGGTCAGCCGATATCAATCAAATCCAGGACCAAAACATTGGCAAGCTGTAAAGCATATTCTCAAGTATCTTCGGAGAACGAAAGATTATATGCTTGTTTATCGATGTGAGGATTCGATTCCCATTGGCTATACAGATTCAGCCTTTCACTCGGATCTAGATTTCAGAAAATCCACTTCAGGATGTGTTTTCACCTTGGGAGGTGGAGCCATAACTTGGAGGAGTGTTAAGCAATCTTGTATTGTGGACTCCACCATGGAAGCTGAGTACGTTGTTGCTTGTGAAGCAGTAAAGGAAGCTGTTTGGCTCAAGAAATTCCTTTCTGATCTTGATGTAGTGAGAATGGAGCAAGTTCCTATTGCATTGTTTTGCAACAATAGTGGAGCGGTTGCACAATCCAAAGATCCAAAGAATCATAAGAAACGAAAGCACATTGAGAGAAAGTATCACATCATTCGAGACATTGTTGCTCATGGAGATGTAGTGGTGGCAAAGATTGAAAGTGCAAATAATCTAGCAAATCCCTTTACCAAAGCCTTGCCTTAAAGGACTTTTGAGTCACATTTGGAAGGAATGAGAGTTAAATTAGTGCACAACAGTTTTTAGGGCAAGTGGGAGATTGTTAGGATTAGTGTCCTTAAATCCTATTGTATGATGCTATGTACATTATTATATATGACATTATGTATGACTTAATGTTGTGATTAATAAAGTTGTTTTATTATTATTTAAAATAATGGTAACATGAATATTCGAACATTATCATATAGTCCATGAGATGCATAGTATGTGATTTATGTGAAAAGTCACAGAAGATATAAATCACAAGTTCTTTATAAACTCAAAATTATAGTTCGTAGTTGGTGATGAAATTGGGCATTTCATCTGCGAAGACTATAACATATCAACTAAGATGATTTGTCTTGATCATGGAAGTGGAGACTTCTAGTTGATATGTTGATATGTTTTAAGAGTTAAAACATATTGAATTGGACCGCTGTGAGATTTATTATTCTCCTAATAATTGTCAAATGAATAATAAATCTCACGACTTCTATTTATATGAACTCTTAATCCTGAGAGAATAATGGACCTGATCATGGAGTGTAGGTTGCTTTGATATATCAGGAGTGAGATCTAAAGTAATGGTCAAAACCTCAGTATGTTGGGCAGCAACATTTGGTGTTGATGGAACATATATTCTCAAGATGGAATTCATAATCTCTTAACGGAGATATAAAATATTCACTTGAGATAAGTTTAATGGGTTCAGTTATTCAAAGAGTTAGGCCTAACCACTTTGGTAAGAAATTACTAAAGTATATATTTATGAAATTAGATTTCATAAATATTTGATGAATAACTTTAAAGAATTAAACCGAGTACTCAAGGATTAAGATGTAGTAATCTACAAAGTGGCAGTCTTCATTTATGACTTTGTATTACTACGAATATTTTATGAAAGGGTTGCATGTATAATAAAATCTTGGGATATAATTTATTAATAAGGCCTAGAGTGCAATCATATTTATATAGTGGTATTAAATATAATTAATGGTAACTTGGGACTTGTCAAGAGTTGACAGAAAAGCCCAAGGCCCACTGGAGCTAGTGTCTTATTGGTCCCTTTTGGTCCCACTCCAAGCCACACACTTAAGCCCAATTGGAAAGGCCCAATAGGCCAACCCAATTAGATAATCAGTTAAATATAAAGGGAGAAACATACAGAATTTTTTATTAAGAAAAAAGAGAGACATCATTGTGAAATGGTGTGTATGTGTGAGTGAAACCACTCGATTATTCTCCCTTGGAAACTGATTGAGAGACCACACTTCTTGGGCGTAAAGTGGAATTAAAGTGAAGATTAAAAATGTTCCCAAGTACTTCTAATCTTTTGTTTTGAATTTCACCGCATCAAGGTACACTATCTTGTTCTTAAATTCTGAAATTTACATAGTGCATGTTATTAGTCGTGGATGAAATAGATCCATATTTGTTGCTTCCGCTGTGTGTTTTGTATGAGATACAAAACCAGATTTTCCAACAGTGGTTACACCTCATTAGGCCACGAGGGGATGGATGTAACCACACAAGAACAAGCCCACCGGGGGGGGGGGGGTACAAAGCATGGCAAAGCCAAGACCTAGAGAGGCTAACATAAACAGGAAGCATAGAAGCAAGCAAGCAAACATAGACATATAGGGAAATGATCTAAACCCTTTAATATAGGCCTAGGTGTATGGATGTAGGCCTAGACCACAGGATCTGGATCAAAACCCCACCAATAAGGGCCAAAACACAAGAAAGAGAGAATCAAGGGACAAAAGGGCTATAGAAGCACATGGCATAGGAACCAACATGTAGATCTAAGCACACAAGCATGGCATGGAGCACATAAACACATAGATCTAGGTATAGGCACGTAGATCTAAATATAAACATGTAGATCTAAGCGTAAACATGGAAAAGAACACATAGGCATGCAGATCTAAGCATAAACATGGCAAGGGGCCTAAAAGCATTTGGATCTAAGCACAAACATTAAATTTAGACATATCTTAGCCCAAGAAGGCTAAGCCAACAACATCAAAGAAATAAATCATGGCCAAAGTAAGGAAACACGTTAGAGAAAACATAAAACATGCTAGGAAGTAAGAACATGCTAAGAAAAGCAATAAAGCATATTATTGAACAAGAAAAAACTATAAAAAGAAAAGGGTGTGGATTGTAACTAAAAAGCTACATCCACACTCGTAAACCTCAAATCAAAGGTATGGAACGAAGGAGAGGAAGATTGGATGCAAGAACACTACCTTGTAATTGTGATGAAAAGAGAAGAATCAAAGGTGTTTGGTGGTATTTGGATGTGTTTAGGAGAGAAATTAGATAGAGGAGAGAGAGAATCTGCCCTGGAAACTGTCCAAAATCTTCTTTTCTTAGCAAAATGAGGGGTCTGGAAGCTTTTATAGTGGAAAACCGACCCTTCAACTTCTAGCGCACCTAGTTGGCAGCCACCCCTGCTGACATCAGCAGTTTTGGCCTTTTCTTGTCCCACTTTGGACGGGCATTTGAAGCTCCTTCTAGATTCAGATTGAGTTGATCTTGGTGTCCTTGGAAAGCTCTGGATGTCTATTTACTAGAAAACTAAAAAAATTGAATATCTGACGGGCAGATCAAAAGATATGGCCTCAGGAAGCATGCTGATGTGCCTTACATGGTTTTCTGGATATCTCAACCGTTTTAACTCCGATTTCAACCCATGAATAGTGGTTAGAAAGGGAATTTGACAATATTCACAATGGCACTAGTCCCAACCCATTTTGATGGTCAAATCAAAATTAGGATTTCTAGTGCCCTTAGGAGTCAATGTCGGGTTAAATTTGGTCAAAGTTGGCAAAGATATTAGAGTGGCACGAGTTTGATATAAAAGCATGAAAAAGGTTGTTTCAGGAGGACTTTGACCTCGTTTGAATTTTCGTCAACCTAGGGTCGACTAGGGGCATTTGGTCAATTTGACCTGAAATGGCATTTTGAGTGCTCCTATGCCCGAATGGGTTGCGCCACATCAATTTAGATGTTCCTGCAGCCCCTTGGAGAAAAGATAACATTTTTAGAATTTTAGGGGTCCAACACGCAAATTGAGAGTAGACAAAATAAGTTATCTACAGCTGCCCTTTCTTTATCTGATATCTTGAGTGCAATGAGAGGTGTCAGATAAAGAACGTAATTCCGCTATTCATGGATCGAGAAAGATTTTACCTGATAAGGTTGCGTTGCTGCTCAGACTTCTGCTCTGTGCTTATGGTCAGTGTCTATCTTCTCTTTCTCTTTATTTTTTGCAAATATGTTAGTAACAAATCAACTAGGAAAGCATGCTAGAATATATTTCTTTTTTTTTTGTATTTTTGAATATATTTTTTTTGTTTTTTTTATTTATACCATGATGATGTTGGAAAATATATCTATTCACATGTTTAAGTAGCATAGGCGAACTTGCATATGTTGGATGCTATGAAATCACACGAAAATCTATGAAAACTAAGTAGAAATGTAAAACTATGCAAGATAAATGGAAATTTTGAGAGATTGAAAACATGATGATGATACAAATTCGAAATAGGAGTAGTTTTGAAAACGTAGGATTAGACGACCACCACTGAATTTGAATCCTGCTGAGATTAGATGACCACTACCAAATTTAAATCTTGAAATGATGGATAGGTGTGAGAGACCAGAAAAAATAGCTCTCAGAAAAGGGGTTAGGCATTGGCACCTTCCCTTTTCAGGATTACTAGTCACCACTTATTTTTTGTTGCAAAAAATAAGAAAAAAAATACATTTGATACATATTTGAATAATACAACCTCTCATTAATTTAAATGAAATACAATCTAATAAAATGAAATATACATGGCTTTGTTTCCTAAATTAAAATCTAGTAAAAAATTACAAAGCTTTGTTTCCTAGATTACAAGGCTTCGTTTCCTAGATTACAATCTAAAAACAAAGAAAAGACAACACACTATCTATGAACCAAAATCTAGATTCGGGGGCTAGACTATAGAATGGGAAGGTGTTAGGCACCCATTCTATCCAGACGAAGTTTGATCTTCTAGACTCTAAATGACCATTTATATGCCCATTGAAATTCTTGAATTTAAGATTAATTCATTCTTTAAGAATTCAAAATTTGCAATTTCTATTTAAGAAGAAACACAAAATTGGTCATATTTTACATTGAAGAAAACACTTTTTTTATTATAACAAAGTTCAGATCTATATTTAATGAAAATACAGACTAGTTTTTATATGCTAAAAAAATTCCAGATCTGAATTTAATGGAAATATAGATTATACAGAAAAATTTTAGATCTATATTTAATGAAAATAGAGATCTATTTATGTATGCAAAAAAAAAAATCAAATCTATATTTAATGAAAATATAGATCTGTTTTTATATGCAAAAAAATTTCAAATCTGTATTTAATGAAAATACAGATCTATTTTTATATGCAGAAAATTTCAGATTTGTATTTAATGAAGATATAGACTGGTTTTCATTTAGAAAAATTTTAGATCTATATTTAATGAAAATACAGACCAGTTTTTAATGTAGAAAAATTTCAGATCTAAATTTAATGAAAATACAGAACAGTTTTTGTTTAAAAAAATTTCAGATCTGTATTTAATGAAAATACAAATCAGTTTTATTCAGAAAAAAATTTAGATCTGTATTTAATGAAAATACAGACCATTTTTTTATTTTGAAAAGTTTCTGATTTGTATTTAATGATGATGATGCACGAAAATTAGTAGGCTAGAATGCTTTGGGCTGCGGTGATGGCTTTAGGACTTGAAAGGAAAGAAAAGACTGTCAAGGGTGACCGATGTAACCCGGCCAAGGACCCTCCGAAAGTTAAGTAAGTTTTCTCACTAGAACACAAGGATGTGAAACTGTGAATAATAGAACTTACCTCAAGTGAATGAGACTTGCTCCTTTTATAAAGAGTTAGAAGTGGGTCTACTTGTTCGGATCCACCACCATCATGGGTGATGTGTGTGGTTAATGGAGAAAAAGAAGAAAATTGGGGTACGTGGAGCAGATTACGGGGAATCCTCTCCACGTTTTAGGAGTAGTGCATCATGGTTTGATTATATGGAACCTTTTGAGAAGTTCTCATAGAATTCATTAAGTGTCATCTGGTCGTCCATGCCCTTGTGTCATGGATGACTATCTTGAGATTGGATGGTCTTGTTATCAATGGATGGGTACTATTCATGCACACGATGCCATTGTTGGGTTTCTCTCCTCTTAAAGCTTTCTGGATGTGGTCAAGTCATGGACGAATTGACCTTAGATTGATCCCTATCAGTTGCCCCCTTGTCCATGTGTTGTCCATGTTATTGTTGGCTTGACACGTGGTGATTATCCATTGGTTGAGGGGTTCTCCAGGTGGCATATCAGGCTAATCTGAAATTAAACGCTTCAGACGTTGGCACGTGGTGCGATCCTGGGGGCTTGTTAGTCGCGTTGTTTCATTCTTTAAAAAATTGCCACGTGGCACATTCTAGTTAGCTCGTATCGTTTCAGTGTCCCACTGTTGACTATAAATAGTGTAATACCTCTCCTATCCTCTCATATTCCTCATATTTTCTTCTCTAACATCAGTAGTTGAGTGCTTTGTCTAGGAGTTTCCTTCCGTCCGTAGTCATCCTCGTTTAGAGCCAAGTATTCTCTTCTCCTCATTTGTAGGTTTTTCTTTAAAGTTCTTTTCAAAATGTCTGAGATTATAGTGTATTCGTCTAGTGATAAGGATGAGAGAGAAATAGATGAGTATCACGATAAGAGTAATACTAGTGGTCGTGATAGTGAGAGTGATAGTAGTTGTAGTAATAGTAGTAGGGGGAATACCATAGACAAGCAATACTCGTATAGAGTCCCTGGGGTTCCTTTAGAGATATTCCAGGAGGAAATGAGGATGAGGGCCGCTTCTGGGTCGTCTGCTGGTTCGTCCACCAATGCCCCCTCATCCATCCCCTCCCCAAGTGAGGAGGAGGAAATTTTATACTGTTGTGTAGTGGATGTTTCCTCTAAGATAGACAAGAAGAAACTTACTTCTCTTAGGGGTTGGTATCAAATTCTAGATGATCTCAACACTCGTCTAGCCGCATTTGGTGAGTAGTGTTGTACTCCTAACTCAGGGGTTGGTATATATAAGACCTACTTACTAGGTGGTCTTAGGTTACCTCTAAATGCCTTTGCTAGGGAGATTCTCCATAGGCTAGGTATAGATATAAACCAGCTCAACCCTAACACATGGAGGCTCATCATATCCATGCAGGTGTTATGGAGGGAAGTTTTTATGGGAACCGTCCTCTTATTGTGGACGAGTTCCTATACTGTTACAAACCTTCAGAGATAAGTCAATCCTTATATTTCTATCAATTTTCAGCCAGAGGTTCCAGCTGTAGGTTGGTTAAGTCCCTTCCCTCGTCTGATAGGAGGTGGAAGGCAGAGTTTTTCTTCGTCTCAGGGTTTTGGGCAAGGAACCCTATTGAGGTAGGGAGCATTCAAATTTAACTAGAATCTTGTGGACAATGATTTCGGTATCCAGTCCTAGCATATCTTGGTAAGACAAGAAAAGATTTCCTTGAATTCCTTCAACAGAGCTTTGAGCTCGTCCTTCATGTCTTTGGGAAAGTTTACCTCGATCTTGATGGGTTTTTCTGTCTCGCCTTCATCAGCTAGGTTTATCACCTCTGTCTCTTCTATATTTGGCTTGGACCCTTCGCTCTCTCTGTTCAAAGCTTCTAGGATGTCTCGAGGTAAGTTTGGGACCTCTTCCATTCCTTCAACATCATGATCCAACTCTATTATGTCATTCACATCATCCACACCCTCGTAATGGTAAAGGGACGATGTACCCACTTGGGAATCAGAACAGATCCTATAAAGCGGAACATATATAGAGAAACATAAGATAATTTGCACACACATATTCATAGGAAAGCAAATAAAGAGAGATGCAAGAATTTCTTGAATAATACACTGAATATTTCATTAATGGATTATGGGTAGGGGAAAATAAAGTTCATGCTTGATAATGATAAAAGGGAAACACTCTTTTTTTTTTTTTTTTTTTTGGGAAAACAAACTGGGGAAATGAACAGGGAATACAAATAAAGCAGGCAAAATAACATAATCATGCAAAACAAAGTAGATATGCTATTCCAACCCTCTCGGGTGATCAGGAGGCCCAATCAATCGATGATGGAATACTCCTTACTCAGCTGGTGCAACCACAAAGCAAGGCTCGATGGTCCAAAGGCTTGCTGTCTCGCCTGGCATCCTTGGTCGGATAGTAAAAGTCAGATTATCTTCAGGAGATATAATAGCATTCATGAAGAACTCTTCGGGACAGAGCCGAATAATGTAAGCCATATTAGCCTCTTCATCTTCCAATTCCTTGAAAGGTTCTAGCATAATGACCTCGGTCGGAGCCAGAAAAGTGGTTCCGATATAGGGAATAGACATCCCTGAAGTGGTGCACTCCTTTTCTTGCCTCTAGAAGCTTGAAAGAGTTTTTCATGAGTGGGTTCATACCTCAAACCGAATCTTCCTTTGTTATCTGAGAGTTCAATGAGAGCAGGGCTCCCACAGCCTACGGCTTTGAGGCCTTAGCCTAGTTGGTAACCAAACTTGAGCATTTCCTTTCCGGCCATCAAAACTGCTGCGAGCTAGCTGGACTTAGGCTCTGTAGCATTGTGAATTATGGAAACTAGCTCGAAGCTGTGGAAAGACACTTCCAGAAAAGCATTAGCATCGATGTAGGGAATAGATGTCTCCTAGAAGATGGTTTTAGGCTCTTCAGCCATCCATCAAAGGCTCTGATGATCATAGTGCTAGGCTTAATAAGAGACATATCTATTTTCAGGCGCTCAAGAGTGGCCATTGGGTAGACATTTAGGGTTGATCCATTGTCGATTAACACCTTTGCAACAATTATGTCTTCACACTTGACTATGATATGCATGGTCAAGGTATGATCTTTACCTTCTAGAGGCAACTCATCATCTAAAAAGGAGACTTGGTTGGTGGCTAACACCAATGATACTATACCCTTGAAGGAGGAGTCTATAATACCAGTAGGAACATGCATTTCCTTCAACACCTTTAATAGAGCTTCACGAAGGACCTCGGAAGATAACAACAGGGCTAAAATAGAAATCTGAGCTGGAGATTTGTTCAACTGCTGTATCACACTATAATTGGCCTTTCAAATGGTTTTCAAAAATTCCCCAGCTTCTTCACTGGTGACCCTATTCCTGAGTGGCTTGGCTGTGCTCTTGCCAATCTCTTTCCTCCTTTTTTCTAATTCCTCGGGAGTATAACATCGACCACTCCTGGTGAGTCCGGATAGGCTATCTCCAGTTCGGGTGGAGATCAAAGTCACATTGTACTTCCATGGGACATGATGGCTACCTTTGTAAGGGAAGGGCTCCGGCATGCAGATGACCACGCCTTCTTGAGTCTGCATATTTGGTGCCAGAGAGAACATCTTTGGACTGATGATGACTGGGCTGGGCTGAGTAGCCTCTAAAGATTTTAGGTCAGGAGCCCCAGAGATTCCTTGGATAAACCTTGGCAAAACTAGAGGATCGAAACCTCAAATGGCTAGGATGACAGAGGTTCCCTTCTGGATAAATTATGGAGATGGCTTTGTAACTACAAGCAATGCCAAGATTAAAGGAGTGAAACCTTCGATGGCTGGTATGTTTTGTCCTTTCTTTGGAGCTGGTGTCCCTGAATCCATTGGTGATTCTATAATCTCTTCAATAACAGCTGAAGTTGGAGGAGATAAAGGAATCTTACACAGGCTTTCTTGCAAGTATTCGTCTCAATCTTTCTTTGATCCTATTGTCATAGTGTTGTGGCTAGTTCTTGGTTAGGTACTCAGAAGGCATAGGCTGGTTGCCATACAATCACTCATTCGCTCGACCTCTCTTTCGATCTAGATGATACCACAGTTGGCTAGACTTTGAACTTGTGCTCAAAGTACTCTACAATCAAATAGGGCATGTCAATCCCCATTGCGACAGAATGAGCAGACTTCCCAACCAAAACCTGGAGCTTCTATGTTCTCGAGAACAATGTGACCTTCTTGGGCTAGGGCCCGCAACATGGCTTTCTAAGGGAATGAAGGGGACGAGAAATCTGGAACCCTCTCTTTCATTATGGAAATAGCATTCACATTCACTTCCTAATGATGAGGCAAGGGGTTAGTGCTAACATTCCAGCCATGTTGTCGAACTGCATTAGCTTGTTGTCAATAAGGTCTTGGATTTGATGCCTCAACTATGTACACTCTTCTAAGGTATGCCCTTCAACTCTAAAATGGTGTTCACATTTCTTGTATGGGTCAAAACCGAGCAGAGGAGGACCATCTTTGGGTTTTGCAAATATTGGAGTTACTAGCTTCTTCTCTAATAGATAAGCATAGAGCTCTACCATAGGCATTGGTAGCAGAGAGAATTTTTGGGGTTCCCCTCTAGGATAGCGAGGTTGATCTGGCTTTCCCCGTTGGTTAAAAGCTTGAGGAAACACCTAGGCTGGCTAAACTTGTTGCTGATATGGTCGAGCGGTCAAAGCTGTATAAGTAGAGGTGATACCCTGAGGCCTTTTAGGCGCTTTGTCACTCACATGAACATCGGCTTCTTTCCCTTTGCAACCGGTTACCTTCTTCACTTGTTGTTCTATCATAGAATTTAGAGCCTTAGGATCGACTATTTTCTCTTCTAATACCCTCATCAATACGCTCCCCAATGGGAATGAGGCTTGCAAAATGAGTGACTTGGGCATTGATCATCTTCTCATAGTAAGGAGGCTTAAGGTTGTCGATGAACCATTTGATCATCTCTTCTTCCATCATGGGAGGAAGCACTTATATGGCTAGCTCACACCACCTTTGGGCATACTCACGAAACGATTCCCCACTCTTCTCTTCTATCCTCTGAAGAATTGTGTGGTAGGGAGCTATCTCAATATTGAACCGGTAATACTCCAAGAATGCATTGGCCATCTTTATCCAACTGAAGGTCTTTTCCAATCTCACATACCATATGGCTGCATGGCCAGTCAAGCTATCAGGGGAAATCTAGCAGAGTAAAGGATGATTATCTCCATAGGGTGCCATCTTCCTACAAAACATGCGCAGAGGGGTGCAGGGATCTCCTGTGCCATCATACTTGACAAACTTGGGTGCCTTGAACTTGGGAGGCATAATGACCTGGGGGGAAATTGGTCAGACTTTCTAGATCGACATTACTTCGAGTGCTAAAGCCCTCTATGATATGGATTTTCTTAGTCAGGGTCTCCACTTGACTTTTGACCTGACCGTAATGAGACTTTAAGGTCTTATCCTTAGAAGGATCTACTTCCTGGTTGTTCCCTTGTGGGGTGAATGGTGGTGTGGTGTGGCCCTGATTCAAATCTAGAGGTGGTCGGTTCTTATTTTCAGAATGGGGCGTAGAACCCTTTGGGGTGGGACCAGATGATTCTCGATTCCCTCCTATAACTAGCTATTGCATCATGTGCACCATTTCTGCCATCTATTCTTTTAGGAGAGTGATCTCATGAGTGTTTTCCTTGATGAGGGAAGGACCACTAGTAGACATCTCTTTAGCACGAGACCTAGCAATGATAGGATCATGGTGTGATGGTAACTTGGACCGTTTCCTTTAAGCAATCCTTTCCCTTTAGGATTTTGGAAAGGAAAGGAATGGGATGGGAGATAAATGCGGCACATTTGAAAATTTGACAATGTGGAAACACAAAACGAACACGAAGTTAGTTTAGGTTCTTGCTTATTTAAAATGCACTTATCATTTTCGAATACTGGCTTGGACCCTTGATTGGGTATTTATCATGGTAAGTTTCTATAGTGATGTTGAATTAATGTATGAGCTTGGCAAGTAACCAAAACTTTTATATCATGCTTGAAATTGCAGGATGGACCCTTCTCTTTTGATTACATGGAAAAATAATGCTTTTACAAAGTTTGACTTTTCACAATGCCCTAAGATCATAGGTTGCAGACAATGGCTCCAACAGTGGGCCGTTTACAACACAAGGAAATTCAAATTTGCAATGAAAAGGCTTCATTCTAGATGGTCTGGCCTTCTCGGAGAAGATCTTGAACTCTTGGCAATGTCCTCCTTGGTACAGAGTTCCGGCTACTTGCCACAAATTTTATCTGTACACATTTACATGATGAAGCCATTAGTGTATGCATGCATGCCTTTGTAGGGTTGGAAACCCTTAGGGATTGGGTAAGATCTAATGTGTAAGTAATGAGGTTACTTTTCCCTAAGGGTTAATCACAGATGCTGTGTAAATAGGATGGATAGAACTTAGAGTAGAGCACAACTCTTTGATTCAAGCAAAAAGGTGAACTTGCAAACAAAAACTAGACACTTTCCCCTTGACTCATTTTGAAAGCAATCCTAAGAAGGATATCCTACCCTAGGCTAGGATGTTCACTCGGATTTGGCTTTTCCTAGTCCTCACGGGTTTGACATAGTCTAGGCCAACTATATGAGACACGAATTAACTGGTAAGTTGGTCCTATTCTTAGAGGGGATCTCGATCATCTAATCCTTCCCTTCATAGAAGTTATGGGATAGAGCAGATCAAAGGGGCCTTTTCAGCTACTCTTGTCCACCTATAGACCCAAAAGTGCCTACAAATCGACGCCTAGTAACTATCTATGGTTTGTGCATCAAGTGGTAACCTTAAGGTGCTGAGCCCGAGTTTGACTCAAAATGAGGGGTGATGTAATGCATTTTGAAATGAAAGGGGAAAGACTTTCCAAGCACAATAGATATATGCACAAATAAAGGTGTAGCAAAAATTAAATATTACTACCCTAGGTTCGCACATGTGAATGAAAGTTGTAAGGCATGCTTTAGGAAAGCAATAAAGCCTTACACATATGAAAATACCTCAAAGCCAATTTTTGGAAAACCAATTGAAAAACATTTTTGGAAAATATTTTTGAGTTTTGAAAATAGTTTACTAGGATATAGTAAAAGCATTTTTCAAAAAGGAAAGCCCGAAGGCTAATGCCAATTTCAATATTTTTTGAAAGCCAATGCCCAAAGATTAGGATCTTATCAAAAGCTCTAAAGGCTAAACTCTCTAAGTGTCCCCAGTGGAGTCACTGCTTGACCACCCATCATAGTGACGCTCGTGCGCCTTCTCTATATCTCGGTGCGAGAATATATGATGGTATGGAGGTGTGTCATACCTCGGGTGCGTAACTGGAATCTGAGTCGATTTAAGGAAATTACCAATGGTAAGTGAAGTCTCCACCAATCGTTGGGTTTTTCTAAGGTGTGATTGGTCACTTGATTCTATTTGATTTTATTACCGATCCTAGGTTAAGAAAAAAGACATTTTTCCTAATCTAATATGGATGGGCAAAAAATCTTGATTCTTGAGTTCGGAAGTCTGGTTACGTGTGGGAAAAGTGTTAGGCACCCCATAACACCTGTCCATAGAAAGTCCTTTATTTTGGTAAAATCATAATTTAAGGACATTGGCAATTGAAAATGAGTTATTGGCATTAGATTTTGGGGCTTTAAATGTATTGGGCTTTGAGGTTTGGTTTTGGAATGGGTGTAGTCTCAATCAATGCATCCCAAGTGTGTTTGGAATCGTTGCCAAATTTCCACAGCGAAAATTTGGTAGCATTTCGCATTATTTTTATGGCGGAAATCCGGCAGCACTTCACCTCAAATGTGTCATAGTAGACAAAATGCTATTTTCACCAAGTTTTTGACGTGAGAATACAGCAATGGGGATGCCCCATTTTCACAACCAAAATCCAGCAAAGTTTCGCATTTGGTGCGCTATGGCGCACTGGCAAGGTTTCTCACCAGTGTATACGACACGCATCGACATGCTCGTACTGTGCCAAGCCAAAGCCCTTTAAAGCATCAAGCATGTTGATGTGTGTCATGTACATGGTGACATGGATCAAGACAATCACACCACGATGATCGTGCATATAATATAGTATGAATATGCACCTACAGCAATCGCCTTAAGTGCATACCCACACTACAAGGCCAAGAGCACTTGTGATCAGTAAGGGTCACTCACATTACCATGAGAGTCCATCATACAAAGTGCACGATCACCCATACACACACAGGGACACACACACACACACACACACACACACACACACACACACACACACACACACACACACACACACACACACACACACACACATATATACATACATCATGCACAATGCTATCACACAGAGTGGGAGAGTAAAACAAACATTGCCAATGTTCCAAGGGTATGGCCCAATAAGGTACATGAAATGTAAAACAGACATTGCTATACCCAGGGAACGCAGCCCAAGCAAGGAGCAGGAAAATAAAAAGGGGTACATGGAGGGGGACCCTAATACATGCCCTAAAGAAGAGGCTTAGAGAGAGAGAAAGAGAGAAGGAGAAAACTACTCAAGAGGGGCTAGGCCCCCTAATCTACTAAACATTGCCCTTTGCAAGCTTGCATCTTCTTGCTTGCATCCTTGCCTTTTTTGCTTGCACCTAGGAGGTCGCGACCTTGCTCCAAACATCCATGCTTCATTCGTGTACATGCAAAGACAAAAGAAACACAGCAACATACAAGCAAAGAAAGAAACAAAGGAGATATGGAGAGCATGCAAAGAAAATACTAACAAAGAGAGCCAAACAGGGGAAAACAAAGCATACTAAGCATATGAAAAGGTAAAATGCATGTTATTAAACAAAAGAGGGTGTCCTAGGAGGACAAATGTAGGTTTGGATTGAGTGTCCATAGTTCTATTGGATTGGAGTATGGACGACACACAGACTTATGCATAAACATGTAGGCAAGCGTGCAAAGAAGCAAAGAAAGCCAAACGGGTGGCACCAAGCAAGCAAGGTAAGCATATAAACATCACACGGAGTAGAGAAAGGTGTGAATCAAGCACACCAACATCATGGGGATGCATCTCACAAGTGGTTACACCTCATTAGGGCATAAGGGGAATAGATGTCACCACACAAGAACAAGACCACCGGGGGGGGGGGGGCACAAAGCATGGCAACACTTAGACCTAGAGAGGCTAACATAAATGATAGGCCAAAAACGAATTGACCCCTTGTGATAAATTAACCAATTAATTTAGCCAAGTTAATTAACATGCAAACACGTGGTAGCACAAACAAATCACCAATAAACTAAGTATGCAGCGGAAAATAAATTGACACGGTTATTTGTTTACGAATGGGGAAAACCTACACGGCAAAAACCCCACCGAGTGATTTTAAGTCACCACTCCCGAAATTCCACTATTATCACAACAAGCGGTTACAAGTAAAGGAATCCCAGTACCTTATACCAACCTACAGTTGAACCTTACCCCAATACCTAAAGCATATTATTGAAAAAGAAAAAGCTATAAAAAGAAAAGGGTGTGGATTGTAGCTAAATAACTACATCCACACCCCTAAACCTCAAATCCAAGGTATGTAACCAAGGAGAGGAAGATTGGGTGTAAGAATACTACCTTGTAATTGTGGTGAAAAGAGAAGAATCAAAGGTGTTTAGATGTGTTTATGAGAGAAATTAGAGAGAGAAGAGAGAGAATCTTTCTTGGAAACTACCAAAAATCTTCTTTTCTTCGCAAAATGAGGGGTTTGGAAGCTTTTATAGTGGAAAACTGACCCTTCAGCTTCTGGCGCACCTTGTAAGGCCACCGGCCACCCCTGCTAACATTAGCAATTCTGACTTTTTTAGTCCCAATTCAGATGCATATTTGAAAGTCTTCACAGACACGGATTGAGCTGATCTTGATGTCCCTCAAAAGCTCTAGATGTCTAGTATCCAGAACACTAAAGAAATTAAAAATCCAACGGTCAGATCAAAAGTTATGCCTTGGGATTCGTGCTGACACGCTTTGCACAGTTTTCTGGATATCTCAATCATTTTAACTTTGATTTTGACCCATGAATATTCATTAGAAAGTGAATTTGATAATATTTATAATGGCATTGGTCCTAACTCGTTATGATGGTCGTATCAAAATTAGGGTTTTTAGTGCCCCTAGGAGTCAACGTTGGGTTAAACTTGGTCAAACTTGACAAAAATCTCTGAATGGCTCGGGTTTGATTTAAAGCATGAAAAAGGTTATTTCGGGAGGACTTTGACCTTGTTTGACTTTCGGTTAACCCAGGGTTGACCAGGGGCATTTTGGTCAATTTGACCTGAAATGGCACTTCTAGTGCTCTAATGCCTGAATGTGTTATGACACGTCAATCTAGATGTTTCCATAGCCCCTTAGAGAAAAGATAACATTTTTGGAATTTTTGGGCTCTGACACGCAAATCGAGGGCAGACAAAATGCGGTATCTACACTCTCCTCCCCAAGGTTGACACCAATCTAGAACATAAGACCTAAATTCAGAAACAACCAAGAGGACAAAGAACATGAGATAAAAAAAAAAAAATAAAAAAATAAAAATAAAAAAAAAATTGGAAATATTCTAGGCCGTTCCGAGGAACATTCGGAGTATAATCAGGCCGGTCTAAGTTCACAAAATAGTAAGACCTATCAGGATTCATTATCTCATATTGCCATGCCAGAATTGGGATATGTTTCTGCAAAAGAAGTATGAGAACCACCAACATTGCTAGGCGGAGGACTTCTAGCTCCATGGGATGAAGCCTAAAGATGAAACATTCAGACACTTTCACAAATGACAAAAATGGTAAAGAGGATGCAAATTATGATGCAAATTAATTTGGGAAAAGAAGAAGCTCACCATCTTTCTGTAGGCATCAACTAAGCGACCCTGTAAATGAGTCTTGATGAACTCAAGATAGTCCCACAATATTCCAAGATTGGTGTGGCCAACCCTTGGATGGGCTACTTCTTCCTTAGTTAGAAGGTTGGCCAAGCGAACCAAAGGACAAGGATGGATTAGGATCACTTCGAGAATAAGCGCTCTATCTCCAAGATACCAATATCTACCATGGCCACATTCAAATAAGACTTGACGCTCATTCAGCTCCAAAGCCAATGCGTATTCAACATTACCCTCACATCTCTCCCAAAGATCCAAGTTCATCTAAAATTCACAAAGCATCCAAAATAAAAAAGACAGACCCACTTGAAGTAAAATGAAATCAAACTTCCACAAATGAAAGGAAAAAATGAAACTCACATCCTTAGCATCTAAGCCATCAATCACCATTTGCCAAGCCTTCAAAGAGTGCTTTAGAAGAGTTGATAGACGGTTCTTGGGTATCCAACGAAGGAACCTTGGAAATTCATTAACAACGTCTTCCAAAAGTTGTGGCCCAACCCCAAAATACTTATACATCCAAACCTACAAAAAAAAAAAAAAATATATATATATATATATATATATATATATATATATATATATATATCAATAACAACAAAAATAACCTTTGCAAAATATACATGGCCAAGGACTTAAGTCTTACCTGCCAAACAAACGGTGCATCTCCTAAACTTGAAAGACTGTCATAATGTAGTAGAGTAGCATAAGCCATGCCACCCAATCATAATCTTTGATATGATTGATGTTCCTCAAGTTCCACAAATAACGAAGACTCACCGTACTCCCTAAGTTAGGACACAAAAGACTTCCAATGAAAAGAAACATAAACATCTGAGTGCCAGTTTCCACACTCTTACACTTTTCAATATTAGAAAATAACCACATCATAGTTACATTGCTACCACTAACTCTAGGAGGGTTCATGCCTAAGAATTTCTTAACCTCAGTTGGTGAAATGGTATCATGACCTTCAATCCTTTCACCACCCAATTTCAAGCCAATAATGACTGAAAAATCATAGGGTGTTAACATCACTTCACCAATACTCAGAAAATGGAAAGTACAGGTGGTATCCCAAAACCATTCAAATAATGCCACAAGCAATTGAAAATTCTTATATTCAGTGGTATCATAATTCCAAAGAGCTTGAAAAAAGGCCTCGAAACTAGCATCATTGATAATATTCCTAACGTTTGGCGACAACACATACCAACTTTGCTTCAACAGCTAAAGACTACTCGAGCTCTTAAGACTCTACAACAAACAAAAATGCCCACGTGAAAATATAACCAACCCCAAAATTTGTCAATCATCATGATATCCACAAGAATGCCTCATTACAAGAAATGTTTATTCAAAAATCTTGGCAACCAAATGAAAATGCCCCTCAAAAAAAAAAAAAAAAAAATTACCCATGATAAAATGCCATTGTGCCAATAAAATGCTTTCACAAATTAAAATTTAACAATGCCCCAAGCAACAGTCCAAAAAATCTCCATAACCATAAATTCATTCAACATCCCAAACATCAATTCAACCAAAAATATTTTTCCATACCCATGAAAAATAATGCCTAAACATCAAAAGCAAAAATTGCCATGCCTATCAAAAAATGAATTTACTCAACCATGTCTACACATCAAATTCCCATAATTTTCATACCCATTGAAAATTAAAAAAAAAAGATCGAAATTCATCTAACAAGGCCCAAAACTACATACAAAGCAAAGTTCCACAAATCATCAACATTGTCCAAACTTGACAAACTCAAACAACCCAACAATTCAAAAATTCCCTAAAAAATCAACATGCCTACACAATAATTTTTCACCCAAATCATACAATATCCAAGAATTCCCAAAAGGGCAAGTAGTAACAAAATGAAAATGTCCATCATAAATTTCTCAAATACCAAGCAAAAATCAACAAATTAACTAACAAAAACAAAAAAAGAACTCACCTTGAGGTCCTTGGTGGAAGGGCACGGAGCATGCTTAAGTGGGTCTTGAAGAAGTCTCTCCTTATCATTCCACTCAATTGATGGATCTTATCTCTTCCCATGAAATGTGAGGAACTTTGGTGGCTTAGAAGGAAGTGCCATGAAAGATAAAAAAAGATGAAGATTTGAAAATGGGTTTCCAAAAAATTGGTTTTTCAAAAACACTCAAAAACTCAAGGATTTGAAGAAATTTTCAAGAAGAAAGTAAAAATCAAGTTTGGAAGTCTAGAGAAGGGATTTTCAAAGCAAAAGATGGTGTGGAGCAAGAGGAAGTTCAAAAAAGATAGAGCTTGTGAATAGTGGCAAAGGAGGAAGAAGAAAGAGTGAACAAACGAAGAAAAGATGAGGAAGAAGAGAGGAATGCCAAAATTTCACCCCCCCCCCCTCTCTTTTCCCCTTTTAATTGTTGAGTCAACTCAAGTTTGACTGAGTTGACACGGTCAAACTTTAGTTAACTAACTCAAAAACAAAAACAAAAACAAAAAAACGAAAGAAAAAAAAAAAAGAGAGAAAGAGAAAGATAGAAGAAAAGTAAAAAGTATGGGAGATTTGTTTTCAAAATTTTTACTAGAATTCTTCAAAGATTTTCAAAAAAAAAAAAAAAAAAAAAAAAAAAAAGGAGAGAGAGAAAGATGAGAAGAGATTTTTGATTTTGCATAAATAATGAAAGAAAGAAAAAGTAAAAAAAGGGAAAGGAAAAATTGGTTCTAAAATTTTTCAAAATCTTTTCTAAAATTTGTGCTATTAGTTTCATTAAAAAGAAATTTTTCAAAAGATAAAAAATGAAAAAAATGAAAAATAAATGATTCTAAGTTCAAGACAAAGAAAAGAGAAAGGAGAGAGAAATCTTCAAAGATTTTCAAAATTAATATTTCCAATTTCAAAACAAGAATTCAAGTTTCAAAGTCTAAGGAAAAAAAAAGAAAAGAGGAAAAGAGAGAGATTCTACATAAACAAAAAGAAAGAAAAAATTTCACAAGGATAAAATTGATTGTCTTGGTGAAGCAAAAAGGAAAGGAAAATTCCACATCCCCAAACAATTGAGTAGATAAAGTCTCAATTATCAAAATTCTAATTTGAATTTTTTGTCCATTACAGGAAAATTTGAGATTGAGCGAATACAATTCTTAGTTGCCCTAGAGTCCAGATTGAGCGGATATAGTTCTCAGTTAGCTTCTAGATTTCCAGATTGAGTAGATATAGTTCTCAGTTACCCCCAGATTTCTAGATTGAGGGAATATATGTAAGGTTGAATTTTATCAACCATCTTATTAGCTTTATTCCGTGCCAAATTTGCTTGTATTTTAGCAATTAGTAACCTTGTATTTAGGTGAGAATCATGTAAGGGTAGTGAGTGAAGAGTGTGAAGTAATGCTCAAGATTGTGCAAGGATGCAAAGACTCACGGCTGGGACTCGCGGGTGACTCGCGACTGGCAAGCCGCCAAAGCTGGCACACGTGTGAAGCATGCAGGGGAGCTGAAGAGTCATGCCAGCTGTTGCACTGCAGGACAAAAGTCCCAGGCTGGCCAGGCCGTTAGCTCGCGACTTGAACTCGCGACTCAGTCCAGTCGCGAGGCCAAGTCGCCAGACCACCCTGTTTGGGAAAAACTGACTTTTCGCATTCCTTTCTCACCCTACTATATATAGAACCTTATACCCACGAAATGTAGAGAGCTTCTAGAGAGAATTTTGAGAGAGAAAGCCTAGAGAAAAACAAGATTGATTCATCCACAATCTTCACATAGAGACTCTTCAAATTCCTCTACTCTCTTCCTCTCCATTATTACATCCTTGAGAGGTACATTACCAAAACCTTTTCTCACCATACCCATATTTGTGAGAAGGTTGTTTGGTGCTTTGGGAAGTAGTTAAGAAGGGACCAATTTCATATTGGTAGATGCTATGGTCAAGTAGCGGAATCCGGTAAGCTAAAGAAGAAATAGGTTCGGCGTAACCTCGTTCGAGTAGGAGCTTGGAGGGCTTAGGTACATTGGGTAGATTAGGCTTGGAGGATCTTCTGCTGTTCATGTATCTCAACTATATTCTTTAGTGGATTATTTATCGCTTGGAGGGCGGCGGAGAGGTTTTACACCGAGGGCTTCGGTTTCCTCTTCGATAACACATCGTGTGTTGTCCTTGTGTTTGCATCTCTCTTCCCTTAATCTTTGCCATTTAATTTATGCTGTGGATGTGATTTTATTTGGTTTAGATTGTTTATCAATTTTGTATTAAGCTTATGTTCATATTCCTCACATTAATTGTTTGATATTAAGCTTGAATTGGTAATTTGTATATTGGGGGTCTAATCGTTCAAGGTGTTTTATACACTTATTGAACTTTCAATTGGTATTAGAGCGGGTTCACTTATATTGGTTTCATTACCTTAGTGTGATCATTGACCACAAATTAAGATGGACTGGTCTCAATCTTTAAATGCTCCACCATATTTTGATGGTAGCAACTATGCCTTTTGGAAGGTGAGGATGAGAGCATTTTTGTGTTCTATAGATGAGGCTGTTTGGGATGCCGTTGAAATAGGTTGGACAAAGCCGGAGGCAGCCAAATCCACATGGGATAAGGCAGCCCTCGCGGCGTCAAATGCTAATAGCAAAGCACTTAATGCAATTTTTTGTGGTGTGTCCCCAGATGAGTTCCATCGGATTTCTCATATCACCGTTGCCAAGGTAGCATGGCAGATTTTGAAGACCACTTATAAGGGTACAAAGAAAGTTAAGGACACAAAGCTACAGATGTTGACTACCCAGTTTGAGGAGCTTAGGATGAGCAAGGATGAGTCCTTTGACTCTTTCTATAGTAAGCTAAATGAAGTGGTCATCAGCAAGTTTAACTTGGGAGAGAAAATGGAGGACTCAAAAGTTGTAAGAAAAATTCTTCGTTCATTGCCAAAGAGCTTCCATGTAAAGGTGACTGCAATTGAGAAGTGAAAGTTCAAAAACGTGTAAAAACACCTTTGAACGTTTAGACCCCCAAATTACAACTTAACCAATTCAAGCAATATGTCAAACAACTAGTGTGCGGAAACTTAACATATGCTATAATATGAAATTGGTTAAAAACTATCTAAGCCATAACAAAATAAAATCCACAGCAGATAATAAAAAGGCAAAGATAGAGAGGAAGAAAGATGCAAACACAAAGACAACACGCGATGTGTTATCGAAGAGGAAACCGAAGCCCTCGGTGTAAAACCTCTCCGCCGCCCTCCAAGCGGTCAATAATCCACTAGAAAATGTAGTTGGGATACATGAACAGCAATAGACCCTCCAAGCCTAATCTACCCGATGTACCTAAGCCCTCCAAGCTTCTTGCTCCAACGAGGTTGCGCCGAACCTTTTTCTTTTCTAGCTTCCCGGATTCCGCTACTAGACCATAGCATCAACCAATGAAGATTGGTTCCTTCCTAACTGCTTCCCAGAAATCCAAACAACTGTCTCACAGTGATGATGATGGTGAGAACCAGGTCTGGTATAATGCCTCTCAAGGATTTGACAATGGAGAGGAAGAGAGTTGGGGAATTTGGAGAGACTCTAAGGTATAGATTGTGGGTGAATCAATCTTGTTTTTCTTTAGGGTTTCTCTCTCAAAATTCTCTCTGGAAGCTCTCTTTCAATCGTGGTTAAAAGGGGTATTTATACTGGAGTGGGAGAGGAATGTGAAACGTCAGGTTTTACAAAACAGGGGTGGCTCGCGGCTTAACCAAGTCGCGAGATCCAGTCGCGAGATAACCGTATGGCCAGTTGTCCTGTTTTGTCCTGTAGTGCTCCAGCTGGCATGACTGTTCACCTTTCAGCATGCTTGGCACGTGTGCTGCGTCTGGCGGCTTGCAGCCGCGAGTAACCCGCGAGTCCCAGCCGCGAGTCTCTGTTTTCTTGCACACTCTTGAGCAATCTTCACTCTATCTCACTCACTACCCTTACATCAAACCCACCTAAATACAGGGTTACTAAATGCTGAATTACAAGCAAATTTGGCACGGAATAAAGCCAATTAGATGGTTGAATAAATTCAACCTTACAAGAAGAGCAAAGACCTTGATGAAATCAAAGTCCAAGAGCTGATTGGTTCTCTCCAAACGTATGAGCTTTCATTACCAAATCAAAGAAAGAGCAAATCATTGGCTCTTAAGACAATAAATGAAAGGGCAGAAGCTCATGGCTCATCGGATGAGGATGTAGTCGAAAAGAATGTTGCCTACCTTGCAAAGAATTTTCGCAAATTTCTAAAGTTCAAGAACAGTGAGAAATTTGGTGATAAAGGGAAATTCATGAGTTTCAGAAAGGAGGAGAAGGACTTCAAAAGGAGAGAAGAGAAGGACTTCAAAAGGAGAGAAGGGAAGGAGTCCCAATCTACTCAAGTAGTCACTTGTTTTGAGTGTAATGGACAGGGCCATTTCAAAAAGGAATGTCCTAATTACCTGAGATCGAAGGGCAAGGCGTATGCCACCACTCTCAGTGACTCAAATTCATCCACCTCTGATTTAGAGGAAAGTTGTGATGAAGAAGGGAATTTCTCAGCATTCATGACTGTTGCACATGTTGAGTCTTCGGAGAACTTGAATTTGCTTGTGGAAAATCTTGGGGAACATAGTGAAGAGGAATCCATGGGAATTGTAGAAGAATCAGATGCTGAAGAAGATGAAGATACAACTGATCTTCAAGAGAACTACAATTCACTCCTTGAGAAGTCAGGAGAATATGCAAGGGTGGCTAAGGCAGTTGTGAAAAAGATGAAGAAAGCTTAGGAGGACTATAGAAGTCTCCTAGTGAGATATAAGGAGGCCAAGTGTGAGATAGAGACGCTAAATGGCGAGCTAACCGAAGCTTACACCAAGGTGAAATTCCTTGAGCTTGAGGTGGTTCAAGCAAATGCCAAGGTAGAGCGAGTCTCCATAAAGAAGCTTGATGATGTCCTTTCCTCTCGAAAGACCTTCTCCGACAAAACCGGATTAGGATACACCGGAGAAAGTAGTTCAGCTGTGAACATCTCCAAAGAAGTGAAGTTTATGAAGGCCAAAGAGCCGGTTGTGGTTGCCCCCACTGTTGAAAAGGCAAATGTTGAGAAGAAGAAGAATGTGACTGACCAGCAGGTGTTGAACAAGCCCCGTAATCAATCTGTGGTCGGGTTTGAAGCCAGAGCAAAATCTCTTCCACGATCACAAAGAGGTCCTAGAACGAACCATGTGTGTCATCACTGCGGACTTCAAGGGCACACCCGACCCAATTGTCATAAGCTGAGAGCATTGAGGAATGCAAGTGATCAAAGGTCAAGAAGGCCAAGAAATGACAAGAGGACTTGGGCTGTTGAGCTATCAAGAGATCGAAATGGTGATCCCAGAATGATGGACATGATGAAGATGATTGGTGCATTCACCAACTGCTTGGAAAGCTTCACTAGAAGGTTTGAAAGTCCTAACTCTTGTACCCAATCCTATAAGGATATCACCCCAAACGCACGTGATGTGTGGGTGATGAAGGGTACTCATGCATAAGCATTACAACATGTCCATGCATTAATACTTCCTATGTTGTGTGACTGTTGGTTTGTTTATTGATTATGTGAATTGAAAATTGTTTGTTTGTTTTTGCTTTCATTCATTTAAAATGTTTTTACATTGTTGCTTTTGATCAATCTTTTCTTTCTTGTGTGTCAAAAATCCAAAAACCTCATAAAAAGTAAAAAATCCAAAAAGATTGATTGACATTGTTGAGTTTTGTCTCAAAATATGTTTTATCTTGTACCTTTGTGCAAATGGCTTTGTGCATCTACGAGCATAGCTTGTTCCCCATGCACTTATATCATTGTGGGAGAAATCTTGAAATCTATGTGACTGTTGTAAATAGATCTTTAACCTTGTCATGAATGATTAGTGAATGATTTTGTTGATCTTGAAACATGCATAGACTTGTGTCTATATATCTTCCCACTCTTTATTTTATTGTTTTTGCTAAAAGAGCTCACCAAATGTAAATTTCCAAATGAAAAGAGATATTGAGCTGCAAAAGCCTATCACACATACTAGTATTTGACTAGGAAAAAGGGAAAGTGACCAAAAATTAAAATTGTATGATGCCCAAAAAGCCAAAGGCTATCTCATCAAAGTGAAATATCAAAAATTTCAGGCATCGATCTCACAATGAGATGTATTGATTCAAAAATATCAAATGTTATGTTAAATATGGAGCCAATGAAAAGCTTCAAAGATATTGTACTCAAGTTTTTGTGGGAGGGCATATATGCATATTTCTATAATTGAGATGGGTCATATTATCTAGTGCTAGTTATGTATGTCTTGATTGAATTGATCATTGAAGCTTCACATTAGACTAAGGACTACCTCATTTTTGATATCCACACACAACACATATGTCTATGTTCAATGAATGCCATATTCATTCGTGTGATTGTACTTGTTTAAATGTGTTTTCACATGCTCTATCTTTGTTGACCAATCACAAAAAGATTTTTGAGTGTTTTAGTTGTTTTTGGAAAGTACTTTGTTTTTACAAAAATTGTCAAAAATTCAAAAACTGTGTTGCCCTGTTCTGGTGACTCAGTCGCGGGTAGAACCAATCGCATGCCCCAGTCGCGAATCCATACAGAGACTTTTCGCGACTCACTGGCGACTCATTGGCGGGTAAATGCTTCAGTCGCGAAAAAGACTTAGAATATTTTTCAAAAATCTGGTTTTTCATGCTTTTCGCGACTCAAGTTGGCGATTTGTTCGCAGGTTGAAGATCCAATCGCGAGGAGTACACAGAGATTTTCGCGGCTTAGATCGCGACTCTCTCATGAGTGGAACTTCCAGTCGCAAAAAACACTTAGAAAATTTTTCAAAAGTTTTCTTGCAAGTGTTCAGGCGGCTGGCCCTGGCGACTGGCACGCGACTTGATTCAGTCGCGAAAATCGCGTGTTTTGTGCAAAATTGGTCAGTTTTTAAACCTTTTTAGTTTTCCCTCGAACATTTCTGACTGTTCATCTTCTTCCTTACCTGAAACACTCTCAAACTCACCGTGCCACTCTCGAACAAACCTCTATTTTCGCATCATTTCATCCTCAAATCTTCAAGGAAAAGGTATGGGCTTTCTCTTTCTCACTTCATATCTCTTGATTATGGTTTTTTTTCTTCTTCTTGTTTTGTGAGTTATTTTTGAGATTTGAGTAATATAGTGTTCAAACATGGGTTTGGTTTATTTCATTGAGTAAGTTTGATTGAGTGTTGGTAATATTGTTTGAGACGTGTTCTGTATTGTGCCTCATGACTGTGTTACTATGTTCATATCATGTTCATGATAGAATGTCACAATGACAATTATTTGTGACTGCGTGATGCCCATTGATTACGCTATTCTGAATTGTAATTGATCAACCATCATTTTTGGACACCTGCTAACTTCTTAAATATTGCTTATGATTTCTTGTTGCTGACTTGGTTCAAGTTCTGTGATTGATTGAGTGAGTTCTCTCTCCGAATTTCATTTTGTTTATGAATCTAATCAAGTTGATGTTTGTGTCTTGTGTTGTTGCAATTGGTTCTTTGCTGTGTGTCTTGTCTTTTGCAGATGTCACACCGTTCATCTAAAGGAAAAGAGATTGACATTGATGTTCATCCCATGTTACTAAGCAGACTCATCGCTCGACTCAGTCATCTCAAGGCTCAAACAATGAGAAATTCAGGACTCCTTTTGATTCACAAACCTACTCAAGCATTTTTATAAATGCTACTCCTATTATGGAACGTATAGTAAGTTTTGATTCCTTGAGCACAACATTTGTCCCTAGGATTTTTGAAGCAAGGGATTGGCTGATCTGTTCGGGAATTTCGAGGACCCGGTTGATGAATTAGTTAAGGAATTCTACTATAATGCCAGATACACCAGAGTGGATTTGAAATGTTGGGTAAGAGGAACCGAGTTCTCCATCAATCCAGAATACATTGCAAAGGTTCTTCACATTACTAGACCAGCAAATGTGGACCTCACTCCGTATGATGACAGATCACTTCAGATACAAGACATTCTCCAACTTCTTGGGCTTGATCATGAGGTTAGAAGAAGGATCATCTATTGGCACTGCACAGTTTTTGCCTGAACTGACGACTCTAAAACTGATCATGTTCTCCAACCTCTACCCACTGTCTAACACCGCCTTCATAAATCTTGGAAGAACACAATTTCTGTGTGATCTCATTACCGGAGTTCCAATTGACATTTGTGCTCACATCTTTCAGACAATTGGGAAAACAGCGGCTCGATTGGCAACACGAACCAGTATTCCTTTTTGTAGTCTTATCATGAAGATCTTGCTTCGTGAAGGTGTTCGTCCACCAACAGATGGAACAATTATTTCACGTCCTCGACCAGTTTCCATGATAACTCTCCATGCAAGCAAGAGTCACTCCTCTAAAACACCTAAGAGTGAGCCAGTCTCCCATGCCACTCCATCTGGCCATGATTCAGCTACACCTATGCATACCACAACTGTTTCCTCCATTCCTTCTGAAAAGCAAACCACTGGCACTCCATCTACACTTAGCTCTCAAGATGATAGACTGAGCACTTTGATTGAGGGGCTATATCAGCGTATTTCCGAATTAGAAAGATCTCTCTACTCCACCAACAATCACGTTCAAATGCGTCTCACTACAATTGAAGGACAATTAGATGCTATTCAACAAAAGCTCGAGGATAGCCTTTAGCTATTCATGCCAAAAAGAGGGAGAGATAGCATATAGCAAGGGGTAGATGGCAATGTGCACACTGAAAGGGCGAGTTGTATGCTCAAGAAGAGGAAGCTGATACATATACACTCACATATACTTTTAAATAGTCTAACTGTTTTTTTTTTTTTTTTTTCATTTTGCCTGTATATAGCTATTTGCTTGCTGTTTACATAAACTCTACTCTTGTGTGGACATGGTTCTAATAGTTTGGTTTAAAACTCTTGGATTTGTTTGGCTGTGATATTATTAATATTTAAAGTTGTTATTCAGTTTTTTTATTTATTTATACCCATGTTGCTTTTGTAAGCTTTTAGGGTTTGTTTCCATGTGATTTGTAGGCTTTTATGGTTTGTACCATACTTATGCAACCTTTATGTTTTGTTGCCTAGTACTTCTAGCTAAATGTTATGCATTTTCTTTAAGTACTCTCACTCTTGTGCCCTCGTAGGATTTTGTTCCTAGATGCATATACTTTATGTATTGTGCATTGGTTGAGTGTTGGGCATGCAAGTGATTTGCATTGAGCTTATTGGCTTGTATGTCCGGATGTTCATTCCAAGTGTGAATGAGCATTGTGGTCACTATTTTATAGTGATTGCTTGTTTGGTCAAGCCATGATATATTTCTCATTCCATTTTGCTTGATCGCATTGTGCTTGCCTCATATGCAATTACAAGTTTTTCTACATACAATGACCATACTGTGTCGTTGTGTTTTAGGAGATTCTTGTTCATATGATTCAAGAGCTTATCAGATTCTAGAGTTAGGTGTGAGTGAGTTTTTTTCAACTGTTCCCAACTCACATGTTAAGTCTAGAGTTTGTTTTAGGGTTTTGTCACGGAATAGCCAAAGGGGGAGATCGTAAGGTTGAATTTATCAACCATCTTGTTGGCTTTATTCTGTACCAAATTTTCTTGTATTTTAGCAATTACTAACCCTGTATTTAGGTGGGAATCATGTAAGGGTAGTGAGTGAGAGAGTGTGAAGTAATGCTCAAGATTGTGCAAGGATGCAGAGACTCGTGGGTGACTTGCGACTGGCAAGCCGCCAAAGCTGGCACACGTGTGAAGCATGCAGGGGAGCTGAAAAGTCATGCCAGCTGTTGCACTACAGGACAAAAGTCCCAGGCTGGCCAGGCCGTTAGCTCGCGACTTGAACTCGCGATTCAGTCCAGTCGCAAGGCCAAGTCGCCAGACCACCCTGTTTAGGAAAAACTGACTCTTCACATTCCTTTCTCACCCTACTATATATAGACCCTTATACCCACGAAATGTAGAGAGAATTTTGAGAGAGAAACCCTAGAGAAAAACAAGATTGAATCATCCACAATCTTCACATAGAGACTCTTCAAATTCCTCTACTCTCTTCCTCTCCATTGTTACATCCTTGAGAGGTACATTACCAAAACCTTTTCTCACCATACCCATATCTGTGAGAAGGCTGTTTGGTACTTTGGGAAGTAGTTAAGAAGGGACCAATTTCATATTGGTAGATGCTATGGTCAAGTAGCGGAATCCGATAAGCTAAAGAAGAAATAGGTTTGGCGCGTAACCTCGTTGGAGTAGGAGCTTGGAGGGCCTAGGTACATTGGGTAGATTAGGCTTGGAGGGTCTTCTACTGTTCATGTATCTCAACTACATTCTTTAGTGGATTATTTACCGCTTGGAGGGCGGCGGAGAGGTTTTACGTCGAGGGTTTCGGTTTCCTCTTCGATAACACATCATGTGTTGTCCTTGTGTTTGCATCTCTCTTCCCTTAATCTTTGCCATTTAATTTCTGCTGTGGATGTGAATTTATTTGGTTTAGATTTTTTTATCAATTTTGTATTAAGCTTATGTTCATATTCCTCACATTAATTGTTTGATATTAAGCTTGAATTGGTAATTTGTATATTGGGGGTCTAATCGTTCAAGGTGTTTTATACACTTATTGAACTTTCAATATAGTTCTCAGTCGGCTTCAGATTTCCAGATTGAACCTCTAGATTTCCAGATTGAGTGGATATAGTTCTCAGTCCCCTCCAGATTTTCAGAACGGATATAGTTCTCAATCACTTCCAAATTTCTAGAATGAGCGGATAGTGTTCTCAATCACCTCTAGATTTTTAGATTGAGCGGATATAGTTCTCAGTCACCTCTAGATTTTCAGATTTAGTGCATATAGTTCTCAGTCGCCTCCAAATTTCATATTGAGCGCATATAGTTCTCATTCATCCTCCATACTAGATCAAGTAGATATAGTTCTCGGTCGCCCTAAGATTTTCAAATTAAGCGAATATAATTCTTAGTTACACCTAGATTTCTAGAATGAGCGGATAGTGTTCTCAGTCGCCTCCAGATTTCTAGATTGAGTGGATATAGTTCTTAGTCACCCCAAAGTCCAGATTGAGTGAATATAGTTCTTAGTTGGCTTCTAGATTTCCAGGTTTAGCGAATGCAATTCTCAGTCACCCCAAAGTCCAGATTGAGCGGATATAGTTCTCAGTCGGCTTCTAGATTTTCAGATTGAGTGAATATAGTTCTCAGTCGCCTTTAAGTCCAGATTGAGTAGATATAATTCTCAGTTGGCTTCCAGATTTTCAGATTGAGCAAATATAGTTCTCAGTCATCCTCCATACTAGATTGAGCAGATATAGTTCTCAGTCGCCTCTAGATCTCCAGATTGAACCAATAAAGTTCTCAGTCATCCAAGTTTCGGATTAAGCATATATGGTTCTCAAACATCGGCATCCAAACCTCTACACAAGTTCATTAATCACCAAGTAGACTAGATGTCAACATTTCTCATTTTTTGTAAGACAATAAAACACTAGTTCTATGTCCCAAGGTTCTAGGATTTAGGGCTAGGAAATTTTTGAAAAATCAACCTCGATTAAATCATGATTGCTAAAATTAGTGTCTTTGTTTTACATTGACATTCTCTTTTCAAGCTCTATCAATGAGGGGCATTTTGTAAATACTCAATTTTGCACCCATAATTTAATTTTGGAAGATGGTTGAAATGATCATTCTAAGTACCTCAAAAATCATAATTGCATTTCATACATTAAATCATTCATTACATATCATAAAAATGATTTTGAGATTCTAACAATCATGATGGTATGTCCGGTTCTCAAATCGTACCATCGGATTGAAAGATATCACAAGATCAAGTTTCCACGACCTGCATACATCTCATTTGGGTGAAATTGATCATGGGTAATTAATTAAAATTAATTTTGATTGGTCAATAATTAAAATTAACTAAATAATTTATGTGATTGGTTAATTGAATTTGATTAAAATGAGTTTGGTTGCATAGGAATAAAAGGGATAATCTGATAATATGGGAATTATTAATAATTAGGCTTTTAGAAATAATTATATTTCAGATTATTATTCTTTTAAGGACTTAATTATCAAATTAAAATGGATTTTATTTGGAATACAAGTTTGAAAAATGTCCAAGTACAAATCCTGGCCCAAAAAATGCCCAAAAAAGAGACCAAAATGAACTAGAAAAGGAAACTGGGCCAATCACGGAGGAGTGCCAATCAGCACTCCAATAGTGCTAATCAGAACATGTAGAGTGCCGACCGGCACTTCCACAATGCCAATTGGCACAGATTTTAAGCCTGGCCCAGAAATATTTAGCACAAGTCTAAACATATCAAAATCAATTTTTTAGGGATAAAACTTGACCTAATTCGTATCTGATGATTTTCTAAGCAACCCTAACTTATTTTTTAAGTAGATCTATAAATAGAGGAGAAAATCTAAAATTCACCTTATGTTAAAGAAATTCTAGAAGTTCTGCTTTAAGAATTTATTTTCTGTAAGTGATACTATTTTAGATCTCGAAGAGGTTCATCTTTTTTGACCTCTAAAATACTCCCCTCTTGCAAAATAGATTCATGCAAGTATTTTCTTACTTTGTTTCTTCTTTCACAGTTTTGTCTTGTTCTTGTTTTCTTTTCATAAACATGTTCTTGTTACTTTTGAATTTTTTTTATGAATGTGTGTTTTGTTTCTTTCATTATTCACCTAGTCATGTTCTTAAATTTCTTTTTGCATACTCTCCCTCTATCCTTTCTTTCAAATTCACATGCTTAGTTTAAGTTCTAATACATCAATTGATTAACATGCATAGATTTAGGGGTAAACTTACTTTTAAGGTTTTTAGATTTGCAAGAAATTTATTATGAAAGCTTCAGTCTTTTTCTTTCTAACAAAACTAGGTCCGTACTTTTCAATAAAATACAGATCTGAATTTTTTCTTTAGCAAAACTAGATTTGTTTTTTCATCAAAATACAAATCTAATTTGTTTTCTTTAACAAAATCAAATCTGTATTTTTCATTAAAATACAGGTCAAAATTTTGTTTCTTTAACAAAACTAGATTTGTATTTTTCATTAAAATACTAATCTGAATTTTTTCTTTAACAAAATCAGATCTATATTTTTCATTAAAATATAGTTCTGAAATTTTTTCTTTAACAAAACCAGATTTGTATTTTTCATTAAAATACGATCTTAATTTTTTCTTTAACAAAACCAGATCTGTATTCTTCATTAAAATACAAATTTGATTTTTTTTTTTTTAACAAAACCAAATCTATATTCTTTATTAAAATACAAATCTATATTTTTCATTAACATGCAGATCTGAATTTTTTTCTTTAACAAAGCCAAATCTGTATTTTTTCATTAACATACAAATCTGAACTTTTTTAATAAAGTTAAATCTGTGTTTTTCATAAAAATTTACACTTTAATAAAAATTTGTTTTCTTTCCATTTAAAAATATAAAAACTAGATCTGAATTTTTTTATAAAAAAATTCATTCTTTTCATTATAGAAACTCAGATCTAGATTTTTCACCGAGCAATCTGATCAAACTTTTTTTTTCATTTTTTTTTTCATATAAAATGAATTGCAAATCTAGGACTCTTAAATAGTGAATTAACCTTAGATTTAGAATTTAACATGGCATTTGTTACATTTAAATAATATCATACAAAGGGTACTAAAATGATCATCTTAGAGTCTAGAAGACCGGATTTTGTCTGGGTAGCATGGGTGCCTAACACCTTTTCATTCTGTAACCTAGCCCCTAAACTTTAGGTTTTTTTATGAAGTTGTATTCATTTAAATTAATGAGAGTGTGTACTATTCAAGATACTTTGTACTCTTTTGTATAGTTTTTTTCTTTTTTTTAATTATAAAATAAGTGGCAACTCCATATAATCCCTAAAAGAGAGGTGTTGATACCTTTCTCTTTAGATTGAGAGCACCTAAAAAGTTTCAGTCTCTCACAGTTGGTACTACTTAATGTGACAATCATCAAATGTGAGAAAAAAAAAGGGAACTGTCGACGCCTTGCGGTTGCTCGACCACCCATCGCGGCAACGTTCAATGCGCCTATGTGCATGCATGTGCACGTGCTGTGTTGAGGAGGTGTGTCGTACCTTAGGTGTGTGATTGGAATGTGAGTCAATTTTAAGGATATTACCAAGGGTAAGTGAAGTCGCCACCAATCATTGGGGTTTATCTAAGGCGTGATTGGTTACCTAACTCTATTTGATTTTATTACCAATCCTAGGCTAAAGAAAAAGGGAATTTTTCTAATCTAATATGGATGGGCAAAAAATCTTTATTTTTGAGTTCGGAAGTCTGGTTACGTGTGGAGAAGGTGTTAGGCACCCTAAAACATATGTTCGTAGACTGTCCTTTGTTTTGGTAAAATCATAATGTAAGGACATTGGCAATTAAAAACAAGCTATTGGCACTAGCTTTTGGGGCTTTAAATGTGTTGGGCTTTGAGGTTTGGTTTAGGAATGGGTGTGGTCCCGATCGATGCTTGTAGATCTAAGAAAAGGAACAAAGATCTAAGCACTAACATGTAGATCTAAGTAAAAACATGGCAATAAACAAGTAGGCATGTAGATCTAAGCATAAACATGGCAAGAAGCCTAAAAACATGTGGATCTAAGTACAAACATGAAATTTAGACATATCCTAACCCAAGACAGCTAGGCCAACAACATCAAAGTGATAAATCATGGTATAAGCAAGGAAACATGCTATAAAAACTATAAAGACATGCTAGGAAAAGCAATAAAAGCATTTCATTAAGCAAAGCAAAGTTAGGCAAAGCAATAGAGAGAAAGGGGTGTTGATTGTAGCTAAAAAGCTACATCCACACTTGTAGACACTCGATTTTGCACCCATAATTTAATCAAGGAAGATGGCTAGAATGACCATTCATATACCCAAAATTCATGATGTAATGCATTAATTCATTCATTGCATATTATAAAAATGATCTTGAGATTCTAATGGTCGTGACGGTATGCTGGGTTTACAAATCGGATTGTCGGATTGAAAGATATCGTATGATCAAGTTTGTATGGTCTACATGCATTTGGTTTGGGTGGAACCAACCACGCATGATTAATTTAAATTAATTTTGATTATTTAGACAATTAAAATTAATTAAATAATTTTGTGATTGGTTGTTAGTTAGTGTCAAAAATAGGCTTGCATGCATTGGAATAAAAAGGATAATTAGATAGCAACAAAATTGTGGATAATCAAGACTTTTTGGAGTATTTATCTAGAAGATAATCATTGTTGAAAAGACTTGAATTATCAAAAAAGGAGTTTAAATTTTAGAATATGGATTAAAAACGCGTCTAAATGTAAGTCCCGACTCAAAAAACCTTAAAACAGGAGTTTGAACTGGATTAAAACTCAAACGTGGGTCCATCTCCTAAGAGGGCCATCTGGCACTCTTGGAGTGCCGATTGGCACAAATGTAGGGCACGGCCCAAGGGCTTCTGGATTGAGATAAACCTCACATTTTTCGATTTTTTAGAGATAAAGACGCGTTCCATTTTATATTCTGATCATTCAGCTAATTTTTTGAACATCCCAGCCTCTATAAATAGAGGATGCCTCTCAAAATTCAGCACACTTTTTCACACTTTTTGACCCCCCATCTTTCTAGTTCCTCTCTTCTCTTCAATTCTCTCTTACGTTAAAGACATTCTAGAGGCTCTTGCCTTAGGAATTTTTTTTCTGTAAGAAAAATATTTTAGGCTTCAAAGAGTTGAATAAATTTCTTTGAATCCTAAAATATCATTTCACTAAGAAGAGCACGCATGCAAGAGGTAGTTAATTTTTTTTCTTTTTCTATTCTTCTTTATTAATTTTGATTGATGATGCATGAATAGATTTAGGATATTTTATTATTTTTGATTCTTGATATAATTGCCATGTTTTGTTCAATTTAAAAAAAAAATATGTTCTTAGATGATTATTTGTTATGATTTCTCTCTTGAATCTCAAAATCTGCTCATGATCAAAGATCTATTTAAATTAAAAACTGAACTGAATTTTTCAGATCTGATTTTTTTAACCACAAAACTGATCTGTATTTTCATTGAATACAGGTCTGATTTTTTTTAACACATAAAACAGATCTGTATTTTGATTAAATACAAGCCCGATTTTTTTTTAACACATAAAACTGATCTATATTTTCATTAAATACAGATCTGATTTTTTTTTTAAGAAAATTTTCTTAGTCACAAAATAGCAAAATTTTAAATTTAAGAGGAGTCAAAGTTGAGATGATTTTGATTGATGCATGTAACATAGATTTATCTCATGAGTGCAGTTCATCTTCTAAAAAAAAAGTCTTTTTCTTATTTTATTAAAAAAAAAAAAAACAAATCTGATTTTTTTTTCTACAAATCTAGATTTTTCTTTTTCATAAAACAGATCTGGTTTTTCTTAATGAAAATCACCATTTTTAACTTCGCTCCAAAACAGATCTGATATTTTTTAGCAAAAACCATGTTCTTTATTTATATAAAAATAGATCTGATTTTCTTTACAAAACTAATTTTTTATCTACACAAAAACAGATCTAGTTTCTTTTTTAATGAATCAAATCAATTTTCTTTATCTACAAAAACATATCTGAATTTTTTCTAAAACAGGTTGCATTCATAAGATAGACTTATGTTAGTTAGTTCTGGTCAAGTGTCAGTCATGTATGTTCGACATATCATTCAATATCATGCATAAAAGGGTATATTGGTCATTAGAGTCTAAAAGATCAGACTTTGTCTGGGCGGAATGGGTGCCTAACACCTTCCCATTCCATAACCTAGCCTCCGAAATTAGTTCATTTGGATAGGTAGATCTGTGCTTTGTCTTTCTTTTTATTTTTGGGAAGATTGTAACTAGGACAAAAAGCTATGTACTCTTTTGCATAGAATGTAACTAGGACTCAAAACCTTGTAAGATTCAATCTACCAAGATAGTATTTATCATTCAATCAATGACAATGAAGTATTTTGATCATGTATTTTTTTGTATTTAGTTTTTTTTCTTATTTTTTTGTATATAAAAAAAAAAAAGTGGCGACTCCATACCACTTACTGAAAAAAAGAGGTGCCCTTAAAAGTACCTGAATCTCTTTTTTGAGGGCACCCCAATTTTGGTAGTCTCTCACAACATCCTTAAACCTCAAATCCAAGGTATGGAACCAAGGAGAGGAAGATTAGGTGTAAGAACACTACCTTGAAGATTGTAGAGAAAAGATGAGATTCTAAGGTGTTTAAGCTGTTTTGATGTGTTTGGAAGAGAAATTAGATAGAGAAGAAAGAGAGAGAGAATTTGCCCAAAACTACAAGAAAATCTCCTTTTTTGGGGGGGGGGGGGGGGGGGGTGCAAAATGAGGGGTTTGGGGGCATTTATAGTGAAAAAGTGACCCTTCAGCTACCAGTGCACCTTGTAAGGCCACCAGCCATCTTGCTGATGTCAGCAATTCTGGCCTTTTCTCAGTTCAACTTCAAACGCATATTTGAACACCTTCTTGGACTTGGATTGAGCTAATCTTGGTGTCCCTAGAAAGATATGGATGTCTAGTTTCCAGAACACTAAATAAATTGAAAATCCAATGGTCGAATCAAAAGTTATGGTCTCTGGAAGCGCACTGACGCGCTTTTCATGATTTTATGGATATCTCAACAATTTTAAGTCCAATTTCGACCCATGAATAGCCGTTGGAAAGGAAATTTGATAATATTCAAAATGATATTGGTCCCAACTCGTTCTGACAGTCAGATCAACATTAGGGCTTCTGGTGTCCTCGGGAAACAACCTCAGGTCAAAATTGACGAAAATCACCAAGTAGCTCGGGTTTGATGTAGAAAAATGAAAAATGTCATTTTGGGACAATTTTGACTGGCTTTGACTTTTGGTCAACCTAGGGTTGACCAGGGGCATTTTGGTTAATTCAACCTGAAAATAGCACTTTGAGTGCTTCGATGGCTGAATGGGTTGTGCCATTTCAATCTAGATGTTTCCATGGCCCCATGGAGAAAACATAATATTTTTGGAATTTTCGGGATCTAGCACGCAAATCGAGGGCGGACAAAATATGATGTTTACAAGAAGCACCAAATGTAACAAAAGTACAGTCACATGTGATGTTGGTGCTGCACAATATGAGTATGGTACCATCAAATGTGATGTTTTGGTAACTTGATATAGTAGGTTGCCTACTAGTGGTTACTGTACCCCCTCCCCCCACCCCCCCTACCAAAAAAAGAGAGGGAGGCGTATGGTAGAATTACCTGAAATTAAAAGGCAAGAAAGTAAAGTGCATAGAAGTAAAAGAATGTGAAAGTTCAATTAGTGTATAAAACACTATAAACGTTTAGACCCCCAATTAACAAATTACCAATTCAAGCTCAATATCAAACAATTAATGTGCGGAATATGAACATAAGCTTAATACAAAATTGATAAACAATCTAAACCAATTAAAATCATATCCACAACAGAAATTAAACGGCAAAGATTAAGGGAAGAGAGATGCAAACACAAGGACAACACACGATGTGTTATCGAAGAGGAAACTGAAGCCCTCGGCATAAAACCTCTCCGCCGCCCTCCAAGCGGTAAACAATCCACTAAAGAATCAAGTTGGGATACATGAACAGCAGAAGACCCTTCAAGCCTAATCTACCCAATGTACCTAAGCCCTCCAAGCTCCTACTCCAACAAGGTTCCGCCGAACCTATTTCTTCTTTAGCTTACCGGATTCCGCTACTTGACCATAGCATCTACCAATATGAAATTGGTCCCTTCCTAACTTCTTTCCAAAGCACCAAATGGCCTTCTCACAGATATGGGTATGGTGAGAAAAGGTTTTGGTAATATACCTCTCAAGGATTTAACCAATGGAGAGGAAGAGAGTAGAGGAATTTGAAGAGTCTCTATGTGAAGATTGTGGATGAATCAATCTTGTTTTTCTTTAGGGTGTCTCTCTCAAAATTCTCTCTAGAAGCTCTCTAAATATTGTGGGTATAAGGGTCTATATATAGTAGGGTGAGAAGAAATGTGAAAAATCAGTTTTTCCCAAACAGGGTGTTCTGGCGACTTGGACTCGTGACTGGGTTGAGTCACGAGTTCAAGCCGCGAGCTAACGGCCTGGCCAACCTGGGACATTTGTCCTGTAGTGCAACAGCTGGCGTGACTCTTCAGCTTCTGGCATGTTTGGCACGTGTGCAACTTCTGGCAGCATGCAAGCCGCGAGCCACCCGCGAGATCAGTCACGAGTCCCTGCTTCTTTACACAAACTTGAGCATTTCTTCACACTCTCTCACACACTACCCTTACATGATTCCCACCTAAATACATGGTTACTAATTGCTAAAATATAAGCAAATTTGGCACGGAATAAAGCCAACAAGATGGTTGATAAAATTCAACCTCACAGAATGTAAATAAAAGACATAAAAATAAACTGCTTAAACCCCTAAAATCAACTTGACAACACGCTCATTCTCCCGCTCCCCCTCCCCCTCCAACTAGATATATTTCTTTTGAATTTTATATTATAGTTATCTACTTAGTTACAATCGTTTGTAAACTTATTTTGGATTTTGAACTTGGACCTTAGAATTTGGAAAATATTTTCCAAATGTATTGATGATAATTATTTTGGCACTTTGGTGACTAATTAAACATTTGGTGAACTTTTTGGATATATTGCATTAAAACTTAAATATATTTGTTTCATAAGTATAGAGTATAGACGTAGTCAGATAGGCCACGCAACAATTCACAGTATAAAGATGACATCATATTAATGCAAATCTTTGTTTTATTTTGTATGGATGAATTCATAATTTATGAGATTATTCAGCATACAAAGCCACTACCAATGTGCTTTTTACTTCCCCCAAAAAATAGAATCTTACTATCCACAATCCTCTCAACTTTGACAACCTTACTTATTTGGTTGAATAAAGGTCAAAGTAAACACATTGAACCTAGAGGGAATGATCAAATCGCAAAGAGAGAGAGAGAGAGAGAGAGAGAGAGAGAGAGAGAGAGAGAGAGAGAGAGAGAGAGAGAGAGAAGATCCATCAACCATTGGTCCACCAATAACCACTTACCCGACAACCCAAATTCGACCCACCACACTAACCGATCTACAACCCACAATCTAGTAGCCGATCTCGTCGCCTTTACTTCTCCGCCTTCATTGATCCACAAAGCTCCATTATTGATTAAACTTCGAAAACTAAAATCACATATCTAGAAACCTAAACACAACCACCAAAAATTGAACCCTAAAAACCAAAACCCAGTAAGAAAAATCGGTGCTCCTTGATGAGCTGTGGCTTCTGTGGGGTTCTCCACAACTTGAAGAGGTTGTTCAAGGAGGAAGGGAGGGAGAGCATGTGGGGTGGATGAAAAGAACCAAAAATTCCTAGACTTTATGTTTGTTCTTCATGTGGGGCGAATGATAAGATAAGAAAACAACTCTATTTCTAGTTGTTAGGACATATGTGGATTCAATGTTAGGAACATATGTCAACATTTTATGTAATTGGCTAATCCTTTGACAAAACGCACTTTACTTGTAATTGGGTAGATCTAGGATGTGTTTAATGCTTCAAGAAACAAGGTTTCAAATTCAAGTGTTAAAGCCATGCAAGTCTGTCCAAGAATCAAGTAATGAAGTACTGGATTTTAAAGCTCGACAGCTAGCATCTATCAAGGTTTAAAAGCTGCTGAAGCCTGCGACTCGACAACTAGCTCGATAGATGGCTATCTATCGAGGTTTATGAAACTCAGTTTTTCAGAGCTGTTTTTCATTCAATCCGTGGGTATATGTTTGGGCTTTCTTTTCTCACAACCCTAAACATATATAAGGATTATTTTGAGGGCCTTAAAAGGTTACACAAGTTGCACAAGAGCACAATTCCACAAGTGTAAAGAAAAGTGTGACCGGAAACTTAGTTTGCCCTAGTTCATCTTTCTCTTGAAGAAGTTGCTGTATTTGTACACCGTAGGGTTTTGTGACCATGGAACTTTTTGATCTTCATCATGTGATGAACTGAAGAACTTTGCAGCCAATGTCTTTCTTAAGTTGGTGATTAAGTCGTGTATTGGGATCCGTGCAATTGGTTAGTCACGTACTAGGAGTCATGCATTGAAAGGAGAGATTGTTACTACAGAATAAGTCCAATTGTGTATTGGGGTAAGGGTTCAACTATAGGTTGGTATAAGGTACTGGGATTCCTTTACTTGTAACCGCTTGTTTTGATAATAGTGGATTCTCGGGAGTGGTGACCTTAAAATCACCCAGTGGGTTTTTGCCATGTAGGTTTTTCCCATTCGTAAACAAATCACCGTGTCAATTTATTTTTCGCTGCATACTTAGTTTAATTGGAGATTTGTTTGTGCTACCACGCATCTTGCATGTTAATTTGATGAATTAATAAACTTGGCTAATTAATCAATTAATTCATCACAAGGGGTCAATACATTCTTGGCCTATCACTAGTTTTGTATTTGGAAGTCAAAAACAATTAATGGCTTCTTTGGAAGTTTAACAAAGGAGCGGGAGTAGAGTAAAGGGAGGGAGAGTAATTCAATTACCTTGTTTGGAAGTTTTTTAAGGAAAGAGGGGGAGGGGTTTCAACTACCTCTAACCCTTCATTTTTAATTCCCCCAAATTGGAGAGATTTGGAGGGAGAGTAGAGTAGATAAATTATTAACCAAATGAATTCTCCAATTTATCCTTTCTAAATTAACAAAATTACAAACCGATTATATAAATAATCTTTGTTTGTTTCCATAGAAAATTTAAGGTGAATGAAAAAAAAAATTTTGAATCTCACTATTTCACTAACACTGAAGCTAAACAACCATGTCATTTTTGCTAAACAACCATTGAAAGACCACAAAAATGAAAAAAAATAAAAAATAAAAAATCAACTACTAACTTGAAATTTTTGAATGTTATTGCTCCAACTTTCTGGGCAACCAAATTGAGTAATATGTAGCCATGCTATTTACCTTTGTTACTGACGTCCTCGACGTCAATGAAGACATCTTTCTTCTGGGGTTGTGCCACCAAATTTAGGAAAAGTCAAAAAGAACTCAATTCGTGATCAGCCATGGTAGTTTGTTGAACGCAAATGACATCGTTTGCGACCATCACTCTGATCCTGATGGTTCTAGTCTCCGTTGACGCAGCGAGCGACAACAATGGCGAGTACTCGCCATACTCCGACACGACGGTGGAGACCACGGTCCCGACTCGACCCGGCCAACGGTTCGCCTTGTTCAAATTTGGAGCCATCCTGGTTTGCCCTAGAAAGCTCGTCGAGCTCCAGAGCTACTCCACCTTGATCAAACTGGCCGATCTCTCTGTCATCTCCACCTTGTCTGTACGCTGCAATGGTATCACTCCCGACGTCGTCGTTTCTGCCCCTACCTTCCTCCAAATCTTTGATCGCATTTACGACCTCCTCCACGATCACTATCTCTATCTCTTGGTCTTTGTTTGGCTGCTCAAAAAATTTTGAATTCTAATTTTACTTTTTGGATGTCATATGATAGACTGAGGTGGAGCTAGCTTTTTGTTTGGTTGGTGAGAAATGCGAGGAAACTGTAGAAATTTATGAAGGATTTTTATTTTTATTATAATTTTTTTGAGGTAATAAAAATTATTTTATAATAGTTAATAGTATTTTTATACTTTTATTAGTGGTATTTGATGGAACGAGAATGTTGATTAAATAATTATTTAATCTAACAAATTAATCATAGACTAATGTTGCAAGTCCATTTTCAAATAGGGGTAAATTTGTCTATTTAAATAATTTCCTCTCCTTTCCATCCTAATTTTTAAAACATCCAAACAAGAGGAATGGCTAATTACTCCCTTCCCCCTTACTAATTTTAAAAACATCCAAACAAGGTGGAGGATAACCATTCACCTCTGCTCTCCTCCCCACTACTCTCCTTCTCTCTACTCCCCTCTACTCTCCTCACTCTCTAAACTTCCAAACAGGCCATAAGTTATAGTCTCCTGGCAACCAACCCTTGAATTGAACCAATCGGTTCATCCCAGCAACTTAACACCAAAGGGGCAACCACCTCGAAAGGTGCTTAATATGGAAGAGTGCCTTTTCTTTGTCTGGGCATGGGTAGTGCTATATATTCGCCTTCCATTAATTGGCTTAACTAGCAAGAGATTAAAAAAAGAGAAGTTAATTTAAATAGGTTATATGTTTTTTTTAATATTTATTTTATTTTTTGTCTAAATTTTCTGACATAGCTTTTGTATTTTAGTTTAAATGCCGACGTAGCTTTTTTTTAATGAAAAATAAATTTTTTTTATTATTACTTTATTGCTCACATTAGTATCTAATGTGCTTGTTGAACATTTTATTTGTCACATAGGATTTTTCCATTATTAAGATGATGGTAAGGACCAAAATGATAGCAATTTTTAATTTTCAGGGACCAACACAAGATTCCAAAAAAGTAGAGAGCAAAATGGAAAAAATAGCCCAAAATGTAGGAATCAAAAAGATATTTTTGCCCTTTTTTTTCATTAGGTTTGACAAAAATTAGAGAAATTCTTTCAATGGGAGAGCCCTACCTAATACGAGCCAAAGCGATAATTCTATTTCACTCTCCCATAAGCCAAACAGAACATAAATCACAAAAGGGATATTTAACAATTTTGGCTCCAACATTTTTTTTTCCTTCTTTTGATAAGTAAGACTCCAACAAATCAATCAAGTCAAAAGATCTCAATCACCCAATTTGAAAGAACAACAAAAGTATTAATTTGAAACCAAATCACAAACAGGCAATAGCAAGATAAAAATACAAATCTTTGACAAGAAAAACTCAATACCAAAATGAAAATAATCTCTTTTCCACATAAATAAACTACCTAGCTTGGATATAAAAAAAGAAAAAAAAAAAACCAGCTAAAAAAGAAAACCACCCGAGGGAGAGAGAGAGAGATCTAGTGAGCCATTTTTGTTTCACTTTATTACCAAAATTTAATTATTGTTTTTCAAAAGGTTATATAGGTGAGTTATATAACAAATATAACCATACAATTGATGTATTAAGTTTATAACCAATTTTTACATTTTTTTTTTAATTTGTCAATTCAAACCGTTAGGAATATCTGCTACTCTCATTGAATGTAAAAATTTATTAAATTTTTTTTTTGAGAAAAACAATTTATTAAATTAGTAAAAACAAATGATTGATTTGTCAATACAATCCCAAGCCCCACCACCCCACAACTAGTTTAAATACCATATATTAAAGCTCATATATATCAACATGTCAGCGAGCTCCTCCAACGGCCACAAATGGTCTCCTTTACCTTCAACACACTACAGCAAAAGCACTTCTTCTTCGTCACTCTCTGTAAGTCCCCTCTGACACTCACGCCTTTCAAATTCCCTTCTTTTTCTTCATGTTCCACTTTCTCACCTCAAAAACACACACTTAAACCAAGTTTTTTTCCCTTTCTTGTAGTTAGAGCACATGTTAGTCACACTGAAACAAAGGTGTCTATCACGGACCACACTTTAACAAAAACCATGAATTTAAGAACTGCTAAAGAAAATGTTGCTTGGTTTTCTTCTATGAGGGATATGGATGAAAGAACACAAAGAAAATCTTTGAAAAATCTTGGTGGTGGTTCAGTGGTGGAAAAGACAGAAAGGAAATTAACGAAAGATAAAAACAGAAGGAAAAACTTGGGTTTTAGAAGAAGCAAGGAAATGGGTTCTGGGAAGTTTTCTCTAAGGACTAGAGATGAGAATATGATGGTATATTCTTTGGAGAGTGTGTGTAGTTCAGTGGTTAATGAAAAGATGGAGAAGAAACCCAGAAAAGTTTATGGTAATCAGGTAGGGAAGGAAGATAAGGGGAAGGGCTCTAAAAAAAATAAGGATGAATCTTCTGAAGTTCCGTTGAGGCCTGCATTGGATATGTGTTCGAAAAGAGGGGATGTCTTGGGTGCAATTCAATTGTATGATAAGGCACTTAAAGAAGGAATTAGGCTAAGACAGTACCATTATACTGTCCTATTGTATCTTTGTTCTTCTGCGGCTAGGGGTGTTATTCATCCTGCTAAAAGTGGGAGTGGTAGTAGGATTTTAAATCCATTGGACTCGTCTAATGGAGTTTCTAATTTGAATAATATTCTGGTTTCAAACGAGCAGCTAGTTGATTTTGGTAGAATTGATGGAACCCCAGGTAAAATGGAGTTGAATTCTAGTAGTAACTTTCAAGATTTTAGTAGTACTTCGAATGAAAAGAACTTAAGCAGCTTTTCTAATGGCTTTAAAAAGTCAACTTCTCAGCTTTTGGATAAACCAAATTCTCCAATAAAGGATGTGGACGACTTTTCAAACACAAAAGATGACCAAGAAGAACATAAAATTCAGGTAGGTGAAGATTTCAAGAAGTATGCACTTCAAAGGGGATTTGAGGTATATGAGAAGATGTGTTCTGATAATGTCCCAATGAATGAAGCAGCATTGACATCTGTAGCTAGAATGGCAGTATCAATGGGTAATGGTGACCTGGCATTTGATATGGTGAAGCAAATGAAGCCGTTGGGGATAAATCCAAGATTGCGTTCTTATGGTCCTGCTCTATCTTATTTTTGCGATATTGGTGATATTGAAAAAGCATTTGCTGTTGAGAAACACATGTTGGAGCATGGTGTCCATCCAGAAGAGCCTGAATTGTTGGCACTCCTAAGAGTAAGTGTAGGAGCTGGTAAAGGTGACAAGGTGTACTATTTGTTGCATAAACTAAGAACAAGCTTACGGAAGGTCTCATCCACTACTGCAGATTTGATTGTTAAATGGTTTAATAGCAAGGCAGCTTCAAGAGTGGGGAAAACAAAATGGGATACAAGTTTGATAAAGGAAGCAATTGAAAATGGAGGTGGAGGCTGGCATGGACAGGGTTGGTTGGGGAAAGGAAGGTGGAATGTTTCATATACTACTGTTGGAACTGATGGTTTGTGTAATTGCTGTGGGGAGAGATTGGCGCTGATTGACCTCGATCCTAAAGAAACAGAGAATTTTGCTGAGTCAGTTGCATCTATAGCTATAAAGAAAGAGAAAAATTCAAGCTTTCAGAAATTTCAAGTATGAAAATCCCTTGGTAATTCTTATTTCTAGTCTTATATGCGGCTTTAATATGGAAAATGAATAAATTTGTTATTGACAGAAATGGCTTGACTATTATGGACCTTTTGAAGCAGTGGTAGATGCAGCTAATGTAGGTATTTATAACCAGAAGAGATTTGTACCATCCAAGGTATGTTATTTGATAGCTTAAGTGAATGTGACACTTTCAAAGATTCACATTTTTTTACTATCAGTGGTTTTTTTGTTTGGTGGGGGATGGGGGTGGGGTGGGTTGGGGTTGGGGTTGGGGTTGGGAATTCTTAAGGTCAGTGCTGTTGTTAATGGAATACGTCAGAAATTTCCTTCAAAGAAATGGCCTCTCATAGTTTTGCATAACAAGCGTACAACCGGACGTAAGATGGATGCACCAGTAAATAAGGCCTTGATCGAGAAGTGGAAAAATGCTGATGCACTCTATGCGACGCCCACTGGTTCAAATGATGATTGGTACAAAATATATACTGTTGTAATTCATTTTCCTTTGCACATTTATATTTATACATATATGTTAAACTTGAAATTTTTTACTTATTATAATGTCAAGATATTTTTATGATGCTATGCATTTAAAGCATTATGGTTAATAACCTGTGTTTCAGGTACTGGTTGTATGCAGCTATAAAGTTTAAGTGCTTAATTGTGACCAACGACGAGATGAGAGACCATACATTTCAACTTCTAGGAAATGATTTCTTCCCAAAATGGAAGGAGAGGCACCAAGTGAGTGAAGCTCTTGAGGACTTTTTTTTTTTTGTTTTGAGGAGAAGCTCTTGAGGACTTAATGCTTTAAAGAATCCTTTTTTTTAGCTGTATATAGGTTGCAGATAAATAATACTAATTTCAATTTTTTTTTTTTTTTTCCTTTTATAGATAACTAGTTGTGCAACTGATAATGCTTGAACTTCTTGAATGATTTTTTAATGCATTTGTTCTAACAATTTTTTTTTTTTTTTTTCTTAATATAAGGTGCATTTCAGTTTTTCTGATTCTGGTCCAGTCTTTCACATGCCTCCTTCTTGCTCTGTTTTAATTCAGGTCAGAACCAATGGATTCCCAATGTCCTTTATTTTAATTTAAAAATAAACTAAAAAATGGATGAATTTTAGTATGATATGCATATTTGAGTTGATGTGAGTAATAAAGTACTGAAAGCTGATAAATCAGCTAGATAAAACATTCTTGGTTCAACATGTTAACAGGAATCTGATCAAGGACACTGGCATGTTCCAGTTGTTTCAGAACGCGATTATGAAGTCGAAAGAACATGGCTATGTATTACACGTGCTAAATTAAGTGCAGCAAGGAAAGATTCCGTCACAAGTCCTGAAGGTATTTTAACCTTCTTGGTTGGTAACACGAAATCACCATGCCTTTCAGCCTATTAATAACCATCTAAAGTGCATGTTTCCTTACAATTAAAATAAAAGCATTCTTAAGTGTACTTTATGTTGCCATTTGAAACGAGTTCATGTGGGACATCCACAAGATCTGGAATGAGTGTAATTTACTTTGAGGAATCACTTTTACCCAATAGGATTTCAAGTATATTTCTGTTAGTAAATTACTTTTTAAGTATATATCGATAGATAATTCACAAAGTTATATTATAGCATACTTCTCTGTTTAGTAATATGTGCAAGTAATTGAGCACTATGTATAATACTTAGACCTAAACACCAGTGAACTGCAGGACGTTAATATGCGTTACAAGATGTGATTCATTTTTCTTTAATGGAAAATATAATTCAATGTTTGTTGGCCTTTTTAAGGGCCAAAAGATAGTGTTCCCTGATATATGGAGCGTGAATACAACTTTATTTTATTTTAGTTTTAGAAGAAATTGTGCTTTTACTTTGCTTTGTTGGATTTTATTTTATTTTGTGCAATGGGTACAACCTTTTTCTAATTAGTATTTTATTTAATTTCCTAGAGTTAAGGTTATTTTTACTATTTTCTTTCTCAAAAAAAAAAAAAAAAAGGGTTATTTTTACTATTTAATAATTGGACTTTGACTTAAGTTGATTAGGATAGGGGTTTAGTCCTAGTAGTCTATATATGTACACTAAACTCTACTTATAGAAAATAAATACACTAAACTTCAGTGGAGACAATTTGCTTGAGTAATAAAATTTCCTATTGGAAATTTTCCAATGGCTCAGTGATTATTCCTAAGATTTGTTTTCTCTTTCTTGTTTGGTGCTAATTCCAAGCAAGCCTAGCTAGGTATTGACTTGTAGTTTTATTTTTATTTTTGTATTCTTGTTGATTCTCAATCGCCATTGAGAATTCGTGCTGTATCACACCCTCATTATGAATGAAGTTGAGAACGATTAATTCCTTTTTAATTCAGGGTTTTCTGCATCTCTTTTTTTGGTGTTTTGCTAGTTCCATTGTTGGAAACTAAAACATACAAAAGGTTGCATGCCTATTTAGAACATTCTCATCAAGAGTTATAAATGCTAAAATGCTATTTTTAGCATTTATAACCTAAAAACCTACTCCATCAAAGATGCCATATACAAAAAAATTTGACATCTTGCTACAGTGAGCTCTCATTTTTGAGAGCGCATTGTAGCAAGATGTTATAATTTTTTAATGTTTTTAATTCTCTTTCTTCTCAGACTCAAACTCACTCTCGTTCTCTCGTTCTCTTTCTCAGACTCTCCCTCTCATTCTCTGTCCTCTTTCTCACTCCCTCTCTCTTGTGGATTGATTGGTTCCTGGGTCACAGTGCGGTGGTTTATTGGTCCGATTTGGGTGGTTGGGTAGTGGGTCGTGGGTCCGATGGGGTCGCAGTTTGATGATGGGGTTGTGTGTCGTGGGTTTGATGGGGTTGTGGGTCCAATGGGGTTGTGGGTTGATGGTAGTGGGTCTGATAGGGTTGTGGGTCTGATGGGGTTGTGGTTTCGATGGGGTCATGGGTTTGATGGGGTTGTGGGTCGTGTGGGTGATGGATCTGGCTGTGGATGTGGATGGTGGTGGTGGGGGATGTGGATGGAGGTTTTTTTTTTATTTTCTTATTTTTTTGTGGGAGAGAGAGACAGAGGGAGTGAGAGAGAGAGAGAGAGAGGAAGAATAAAAAATAAAAAATAAAGAATATTTAAATGAAATGGTAAAAAAATAGAAGTTTTGATGTTAGGGATATTGTAAAGTGATGTATTAAATGCTATAAAGTTAGATTTTTAGATGCTAAATGCTAAAATTTTTAAAACTCTTGATGAGAATGCTCTTATTAGGTTAATTATAACACACAACTTCCTTTTATATCCTATCCTTTTGTTTAATTCTTTTTTGGCCAAATATGGGTATGCTTTGAATTTTTACTTACAATCATCGTTTTACTGTTGATGCACATATTCGGACATGTTCATTGTTATCTATCAGTTGATTGCCTTTTCTGTTTTATGAGGCCAAATCAACTTCAACACTGACGGACTGTGTTCACCTGTACTATATAGAATCACAATCTCTTCAGTGTAAGAAGGGGCACTCAAGGTCATCTGCTGAAACCGAAGTAAAGTCACAACCGAATCATGCAAACCATGAAAATGCTAAAAGTCAATCTCAGGAAATCTACAAAAATCTCAGAGATATTCTGTCAGTATCTTTGTGCTCAAATCATCAAACAATACTACCACAGCTTGAGGCTGCAGAGATATTTGGTAACTGTATAATTGATTTTCAAATATAAACATATGGCTGTCTTGTTGGGGACCTGAAATGATGCTGTGGAGAAACAAACCCCAAACGGAGATTTCCTTGAACTGTTATGTGGCTCATGCAGCTGGCTGTATTGTTTAAAGCACATAAAGGTCTGCAGTACAGATTATGTTTTTTTTGGCTGCAGCTGATGTTAAATGTGCTTCATCATGTTTTTTTGGCCATCAAAAGGTTAATCTTTTTGGAGTAATACTTTTTTGAGTTGTCATTTCCTCTTTCTGGGGCTTCTTTCAGGTTGGTTGGGGACTTGGGGAGGTGGCAATTCGTGCAGGGTGTAATCTTGTACCTTCTTTCTGTATATTCATTTGATACATTTGCTCATATAAAATAGATTTTGCTAAGCATTAATAAATTACAGATTATCCCAAAAGTTTAAACAGTTAGGAAATGATAAATTTAATCTCTTAATCATAATTCTAACACTCCTCACGTGTGAACATATGAGAATTTTAATATTTTAAATGGGAGGTAGATCTCATGCTCTAATATCATAATAAATTATCGATTTTCTCAAAAACTTAAACTATTAGGAAATGATAAATTTAAAAACTTATCTATAATTCTATCAACCATTTATGTTAAAATGCTTTGCCAGTAAGCAGTCATTTTTCTGAGCCACATGACCAAGATGTTTAGGTACTAGGATTGCTTGCTCTAAGGTTCTAAATATTTTTTTATCTGATATTGCATTTTAGTACTAAACTATCAATCATAACCAATCAGGTGGATTCCCATGGCAACAGCAGCCATGTGCTTTGATTCAGAAATCATGATGCATGTCTCTTAGGCCAGTAAATTGTTCCTTTTTGCTTTGTTCATTACTTCGCTGCAAATGATCTCAATTCTTAATATTTTGGTGCTGGTAAAAGAGCAGAAGAAGAAAAAGGAAAGGGAGAAGGATAGAAAGAAAAAACAGAGAGATAGGTAAGTAGTAGCTACCAAGACTTTTCAATAAAGAAAATGCAAAATCTATTACTAATTTCACTATAAAAAAGTTTACACATTGACATTGCAATCAATGTGATTTATGACATCAAATATAATAAATAAATGGAAGAGCTAATAGGTATTACATCCACAACAGGATATGACATTTGGAGTGAGGATAATTAAGAAATCTCAAATTACCCAACATCCACATATGGGGGGAGACACTTCAAACCACACTCAGATAATCCACAACTCACACATGGGTGGAGACACTTCAAACCCGACTCAGATAATCCAACATCCATATATAGGGGGAGTCACTTCAAACCCCAAGATATTGAACCAAGTGACACATCAAAAATTGCCCATATCATAAGAGGGGATGTAGACACCGCATTTTGTACCTCTTACGACTCAGGCTCCTATTCCCTAATGATGTTGAAATTCTAAGGCCTAAGGTCGGTTTAGGGCCCAATCAAATTAAAAATTGACTTAAGAGATGTTAAAATGGAAAATTTAACTTTTTAATGAGCTAAAAATCTATTTTTGGAAAATAAAAACCAAAAGAAACCCTAAGCCTGTGTACATAGGCATGAACTGCGTATGCAGCATAAAAGCCTGTGCACATAGGTAAGGTTTCAGAAACACCAAAAAGGCAAGTTTTCTACATTAAATACTAAGGTTTAGAATGAATCTCACATCGTCTGGGAGTCGTTCCAAGCTCCCATTTTCACAATATAAATAGCCATACATGGTACCTTTCAAAAACACACAGAAATCCCACGGGAAAACATTAAGATTCACTAGAAATAGTGAATCAAAGAGGGAGTTTTTCACAAAACATTCTCAAGTCAATTTTATTTGATTAGGGCCTTTTCTAGCCTTGATCTTTGAATTTTAAGATTACTAATCACTTTCTTATTAACTTGTGATAGATTTGATTGAGGGGAATGGTCAAAAATCAAGCCTAGGAGCTTTTTGCTTTGAGGTATCTTTTTAAACTCTTCTTTTATTTTCTACTCTTAGTTTATGTTTTGATCTGTTTCTTTGCTTTGTTTATACTTATAACATGTTTGCTTAGACTAGGTTTATGTTTTCCGTATGTTTTAAGCATGTTAGGTTGCTAGAGTTTATGTTTTAAATCTTGCTCTGTTTGCTGTGTTTTTAGGGTTTCTAGGCAAAAACCCACGTGCGCATGATCAAGGCTACGTACGCAGGCTTGATTATGCACATGTAGGGTTATTCATGCGTACGCATAAACAACTCAGAAACCCTAATTTTTTTTTCTGTATTTGCTTCTGCTTTCACATGTATACTTCTTTTCAGACTCCTTTACATGTTTTTGTGCTTTCAAAGCTTCTGCTTCACATGATTAATTAGATGTTTGCCTTTCACATGTTAGAATTAGGGTTTGCTTTGTGTTGTCTTTATTTTAATACTACGAACACACATTCATATGTTCATGCATATTGCCATAGATGCTAAGTTATTGCAAGGTAAGAAAAGGTAAGTATTGCATTCACATGAACATGCATCTTTGAGTAGGGTTCTATTTAATGATAGATGTGAATATGCTTGTTTGATGGGTTATGCTTTATCACATGTTTGTTTGGATCTCTTAGATGTTGTAATATGATATGTATAGATGTATGCTAGGGTTTGTGATGTGATGAAGCATAATTAGATGTATGATTAGGGTTTGTGATGTGATTCAGGGTTTGTGGTATGTTGAAATGCCTTGATGCCATGACATGTATGCTAGATGAATGATAGGTTGTTTGCTAAATGAATGATAGGGCATGCCATGGTAGATGTATGGTTAGGGATAATTGATGTCATGTTGTGTGTTTAGATGTATGCTAGTGTATGTGTGAGTTAGATACAATATTGAGTATGTCTTTAATAGGGTTAAGAAATAAGACACAATGAAGGGAAGCCAACCTTAAGGTTAAGCGGTTTTGGATGCCTAACACCTTCCCAAGACCGTACCTTAACTTCGAACCCATATCTCTGGTAGTAAAATCAAAAGCTCCTTCCTCAAGAGGACGCTATATATATGGTTCCTAGGCTATTGCAAAAACTAGGTGGTAACTCCAAAACCCGTTGTGTCCACAGTGGCGACTCCATTGGGGATTATGAATTTAATTCTTATGTGTCCTATGTCTTAACCTTAATAAAGGCTTATTCAATACTTGTTGCACACATAAATCACTTGGTTCTTTTGTCCCTTTACCTCGGTTGGTGATGAATGGAAAGATGGAAGGCTCCATTCGGGTCCAAGTCTTTCGAAGTTCATCCCATAAACTCACAATGTGTGCCATTGCCTATGATGAGCTTTGAGTACGTTAACGGTTTGCCACCAATCCACAAAGGTCTACTTAGGCCCTCAGTTGGAATTATGGCCCACCTAGTTGTGAGTAACCTACTTATTTATCCCTTTAGCCTTAGGGAGGCCCACCCACACTTAGAGAGATCTTAGATCCTATCAAAAAGAGGATACCCTTTATATATCTCTTGTTTACTCAACCATATATCTTGTGATCACCTAACTCTAAAGGACAAATAAAAGACATAAAATTGGAAGGATGACTCTAAAGTTATGGCATACTCTAAGACAAAGGGGACAAAAGAAAAAAAGTTCTCACATGTAAGAGGCTTGTCCCTAAATCTAAAGGTATATTCTTAACTTGAAAAGTTCATAAGACTATAGCCTAATTGCTATCATAAGCCCAAACCAAAAAGCCCTTCTGGAAAAGTGGACTTTGGGCCTAAGATAACAAGTATACTATGGACTTAGCATCCAAAATCCTACAAAGTCAAATATGAATTTCCCTAATCTTGGGCCTCTTTGTTGCATGCCTAGGCCCAAAATGATGAGAGTTTCATGGACCTTGAAAGGAAGGCTACAATATATTCTAACTAAAGGGCTACTTAAAAAAAAATGAAAAAGGAAGAGCCCAAATGTGGTGAATATATTGTAAGCCCATATTTGAGACAAAGGGTTAAAAATCTCTAAGCACATTCTAATGAAAGCCCATGAGAGTAAGATGAGAGCATTATTGTAAATGGACCAAATCCCAATGAAACAAAGGGGCAAGGTCCATGAGAGAAAAGCGAGTGACTTTGTAATTAGGCCTTCATTAAAATGGACTTAAAGATTTTCTAAAGAACATCTAAGAATAAAAGAAAGACCCTTTTTAAATGGGACATGGACTTAATGAAAAAAGGACTTCCTTTCAGGCACCATCGCACACAAAAATCAAGATTAAATTCCCACTCTAATTCAAGTCCAATGGAAGGCAAGACGTTCCAAAAAGGGATGAATGCTTCGAGTGAAGAAGCCTTCATGCAAGAGCTATTTGAGCGAGTGGAGGCGCGAGGCAAAGCCCTTGAAAAGATAATAAGTTGCCTTTCTAAGATAGAAGAAGTACTCAAGGAAGGAGAAGAAGAGGATGAAGGGGACAAGGCTAACTATGGACAAAGCGAGCTGGCTCAAGAGGATATCAACCGGATAATGATAGAAGGTAAGGTCTGCTTGCTTCTACCCAACTTTATGCCACAACTGAAAAGCACTCTCGGACCAGGGACTTTCAAGAGGGCCCATGTTAATGACTTCACTGAATCAGGAAACCGAATCTTAGGAAGATCACGATTGGCCAGAATGGACCTCGAAGGTAGGGACAACTCAGGTCACCCCAGCTTGCTTCATGCTTGAACGCGATATAGACCCTTCTTCCGATGACAATTAATTCGTCGTGTTGACTCAAGATGAAGAGGAAGAGGAAGGAGATGATGAAGTGATCAGCAATTGGAGTGAAGATAACAGCGACTGGTTCTTCGATGAGGTGGGAAGAGATTTCCCCAATGAGGGGGAGGTTCTGTATGACATAACCAAGGCTATGCACATATGGAAACCACTGAAAGATGAGGATGGTCTGCTGAGTTGAAAAAATTGTTTGAAGAGGAGGATGAGGAGAAGAGCAACAAGCCTTGAAGAAGAAAGAAGACAGAATTCATCGTGCTTATTGTGGGGCAACTTAATAATTGGACTTGGGTTGGGGTTTTCTAAGAGTAGGGAATAGAAATTTTGTAATGCAAGTCCTAAAGTACTTTTCAATATTTTCAATAAGATGAATTCTAATTTGGTTTATTTTGATGTGTCCCATAATATTGAAATTCTGCACTTAAATGATTCAAATGAATTTGAAAATGAAATTAACAAAAAATTGGAAAAGAAATTTGAACCTATGGAACCAACTTTTGAAACTCTTAATTTGCGCAATAATGAGAATCCACGTTTTATTAAAATTGGCTCAACCCTAAACGAGGAAGAAAGGAAAGATCTCAAGGATCTCCTCACAGAATTCCAAGAAGTGTTTGCATGGTCCTATGAAGATATGCCTAGAATTGATCCCGAGATAGGCCAACATCACACTGATACCCATGCCCACATGGTACCCGTTAGGCGCATGAGAACTAAATGGCTCTTAAAGATGAAAGAAAAGGTCATGAAATAGTTGAAAGTAGGGTTCATTAAGCCCGTTAACCAAACTGAGTGGATAGCCAATATTGTACCCATACCTAAGAAGGATGGGAAGGTGAGGATGTGTGTGGATTTTAGGGATTTGAATAAGGCTTGCCCTAAAGATGATTTCCCTTTTCCCCACATAGATGTCTTAGTGGATAACATGATTGTTAGTGCATTGATATTTTTCATGGATGGCTTTTCGTGGTATAACCAAATCAAGATGGCTCTTGAGGATATGACTAATACCACTTTCAGCATGGAATGGGGGATCTATTGCTACACAGTAATGCCATTTGGGCTCAAGAATGTAGGTGCAACTTATCAAAGGATGGCCATAGTGTTACTACATGATATGATGCATATGAGGTTGAGGTATACGTTGATGATATGATTGTAAAATCCAAGGATAGAGGATGTCACATCATTAACTTAAGGAAGTTCTTTGAAAGGATCAAGGAGTATAAGTTGAGGTTGAACCCCCAAAAGTGTACCTTTAGAGTAACAGCTAGGAAGTTGCCAGGTTTCCTAGTAAGTGATAGAGGGATAGAAGTAGATCCATCCAAGATTAAAGCCATATTGAAAACACCTCCACCCAAGAATGGGAAGGAAATAAGGGGATTCCTAGGTTGACTACAATATATCAATCGATTCATTGCCAAGCTCACCTCCACTTGTGAACCCATCTTCAAACTCCTAAGGAAGAATGAACCCTACACATGGAATGATGAATGTTAGGAAGCTTTTGAGCTCATTAAGGAATATCTCCTCCATTCACCTATCTTTGTACCCCCGATGCATGGAAAACCATTACTCTTATATCTCTCTATCATAGAAGATGCAGTTGAAAGTATGCTTGTATAAGAGGACGATGATAAGAATGAAAGGGCAGTGTACTATTTGAGCGAAAGATTCCATGATTACGAGACTAGGTACACCCCCATAGAGAAGTTAAGCTTTGCACTCGTGTGAGCCATACAAAAGTTAAGACACATCATCCTACTTTTCCAAGTATGGGTGGTAGCCAGAATGGATCCCTTGAAATACCTATTTGAGAAACCAGCATTGAGTGGTAGACTGCCAAGATGGTTAATCCTATTAGCAGAATTTGATTTGAAGTATGTGGCAAGGAAAACTATCAAAGGGAGCACCGTGTCTATTTTTGTTACGAGAATTCTATAGAGGGAGAGGATGGAAAAGAAGACTTCCCAGATGAGGACATCTTGGATATTGAACTAGGGGCATGGAAAATGTATTTCGATGGAGCAGTGAGCCAATATGAGAATGAAATAAGTTTGATCACCCCCGATGGATCCCATGTGCCTTTGGCTGTCAAATTGAACTTTGAGGCGACTAATAACATGGCAGAGTATGAAGCTTGTATTACCAGAATGAAAGCTCTCTAAAAGTTAGGGGTAAAAGACGTAGAAGTGTTTGGAGATTCGACTTTAGTTATAGCTCAAGACCAGAAGTTATGGAAGGTAAAGAAAGAACATTTAAAACCTTATCAGTAGTATCTAGAGGATTTAACCAAAAATTTTGACAAAATTGAGTACACGATAATCCCTAGAACTCAGAATCAGTTTGCAGAAGCCTTAAGCACTTTGGCATCCATGGTGGAAATACTCAAGGGAGTATGGACACGACCTTTAGTGATTGAACAGAGTTATGAGTTAGTGGACAAGGAGAAGAATGAAGCTTCAATCTTGATTATAGAATAGGAAGGGGTTCCATGGTATCATGACATCATGAAATTCTTGGAGTTGGGGCATGTCCAGATCGTGCCAACAAGAAAGAGTGTCGTTTGATTAGGATGATGGCAATGCAATACATCCTATGTGGAGGACAGTTCTATATGAGGTCTTATGATGGTATACACCTTTGTTGTCTAAAGAAAAAAGAAATGGAAAAAGTTATGGAGGAAATTCACCAAGGGATTTGTGGTCCTCATATGAACGGGAGGATGTTACCCTAGAAGATTCTGAGGATAGGGTACTATTGGAGCACAATGGAAACCGATTGTGTGAACTTTGTGAAGAGTTGCCATGACTGCCAAATGCATGGAAACTTGAACCATGTACCACCTAGTGAATTGTACAACATGACCTTTCCTTGGCCTTTCTCAGTATGGGGCATAGATGTGATTGGAAGAATAGCCCCTAAGGCCTTAAATGGACACAAGTACATCCTAGTGGCAATCGATTACTTCACCAAGTGGGTGGAAGCGGCCTCCTACTTTGTGTTGAAAGCAAGCACGTGGCTCGATTCATAGAGAATAACATCATCTGCCGATATGGGGTACCCTAAGAGATTATTTCGGATAATGGTTCCCACTTCGAGAGGGAGATTTTAAGGGATTATGGAGTTGTATAACATTAAACATCACAAGTCTTCACCATACCGACCATAAACTAATAGGGCCGTAGAAGCAGCCAATAAGAACATCAAGAACATCCTAGCTAAAATGGTAGTGACATACAAGAATTGTGCCGAGAAACTTCCATTTGCTTTATGGGGTTACAGAACTTCTATCCATGCATCAACTGGGGAAACGCCTTACTCTTTGGGCTATAGGAGTGAAGCGGTGCTTCCAATTGAAGTAGAGATACAAACTTTAAGAGTGCTAGTGGAAACCAAGGTCTTAGAAGAAGACTGGATGAAGGCAAGATATGAGCAATTGGCCTTGATAGATGAGAAGAGAGATAGAGCATAGTACCATGCATAAGGATACCAAAAGAGGATTTCTAGAGCATTTAACAAAAAGGTGAAACCTAAAAACCTTAAGGAAGGGGACTTAGTCTTAAAAGTGCTTAGAGATGAAACTTTCGATCCGAGGGGAAAGATAAAGCCAAGATGGTCTGGTCCTTTTATTATCAAGAAGATCATGTCAGGGGGTGCTACAAGGATTACAGGTTTGGATGGGGACGAGATGTTTCGCCCAATCAACATGGATAGACTTCGGAAATATAATGTTTGAAAAAGAAAAGAAAATAAAAATGCTTGCTAGGTTGAAAACCCGAAAGGGTGGCCTAGACAAAAGTTAAGGCAAGAGGACCCTGCTAGGTTGAAAACACGAAACGGCGATCTAGGCAAAAGATAGGGGAAAGACCATGGTCATGGCGAAAATTCCTTGAAAAACATTATGGGCAAAAATTACATGGCATGGAAAAAAGAGAAATAAAGACAATAAGCAAAGATAATAAATAAACGATTCTCTTATTACTCAAATTAAAAGATGATAAATTGTTTCCACAGGGGATTTGGAACATTCCAATCCGTTATTAAACTCAAAAGAAAAGACATGAGAATTATAAATTGCAGAAAAGTAAAATTTGGGCCATATCAAGTTTGTCATTCATTCCTCTTCCTTTTGCTAGACTTCTTATAAGCTTTTTCATCTATGAGGACCCACTTCATGTCAACCTGTAGCCACTTCTTGTACCCCGAAGTTGGGTGAAGGAATTAAGGAGGACGAATGTCCCTAGTCACCCTCTGTTGTGGCCAAGCCTCACGGATCCTGCTCAAAGTCCTATCATTGAACTCCAAGGTATGGAAAGAGCCATCACCACTAAGAGCCCCTTAGCGGTCACCAAACTGTCTGGCAATGCAACATGTGGAGTAGTAAAAGCAATTACGAAGTCCAACCAAAGGAACATAGTTGTCCTTGAGGCTATGGTGAGCCATGCTTGAGATGTGCCACCACTCTACCACCCATTGGATGTTTGTAGCACCAATACGCTCCATGAGCTCAATAAACTCTTCGAAGCTCATCTCAGCACTCTTAGGTCTATAGTCACGATTATGCTTGGGTAGGTATTGACTAGGAGAAATAGCAGGAGGGTGAAACAAAAAGAGCCTCTCAGATAGCCATATCTACAAAAGAAGGGAAAGAAAGAAAAAAAAAAAGCATGTAAAGAAGCAAAAAAAAAAAATAGTAAATAATAGTAAAAAACAAAGATGAAAAAGATGATATAAGGTGCCTCAATGGGTTGAAAATCGAAAGGCAACCCATGCAAAAATTAGAGGAATCCCGCTACGTTGGAAACTTAGGCAAAAAATTAGGGATCATACCTGAAGGAGGAGTGTAGACATCGCATTTTGTACCCCTTACAACTCGGGCCCCTGTTCCTAAATGATGCTCAAACTCTAAGGCCTAAGGCTAGTTTAAAGCCACCCAATCAGATATTAAATTGACTTAAGGAGGGTTAAAATGGAAAATATAACCTTTTAAATGAGCAAAAATTTATTTTTGGAAATAAAATGACTAAAGTGGTCCTTAGCCTACGTACCTGGGTTGCTGCCTGCGTACGCGGGCCAAAGCATGCGTACGCAGGCACATTCCTGCATACGCAGCTAGGGTTTCAGAAGCATATGAAAGACAGGTTTTTTGCAATAATGGCTGAGGTTTGGAATGAATCCCACATTGTCTAAGAGCCGTTCAAAACCCCATTTTTTCAACTATAAAAAGCTTTACATGGTACATTTTGAAAAGACACACAAAGAAATCCCACGGAAAAATATAAGATTCACTAGAAACTGGTGAATCAAAAGGGAGTTTTTCACAAAACACCCTAAGTCAATTTTATTTGATTGTGATCTTTTCTGTCTCCAATCTTTTTGGTTTAACATTGCTAATCACTTTCTTATTGGTTTGTGAATAGACTTGACTGAGGGGAATGGTCAAAATCAAGCTTGGAAAGCTTTTGTTTAAGGTATTGGGTCTAACCCTTTCTCTTTATTTCTTTTTCTTTTCTGCTTTTCTTTCTGTGTTCTAATCTTGTTTTCTGCGTAGTTTATGTTTGCGTATGTATGTTTAAGTTAGTTTCTTAGTTCTTTTCATGTTTTGTGCACGTTAGGTTGTTAGATTTTTCATTTTAAAGTTCTGCTCTGTTTTTGTGTTTTTAGGTTTTCTAGGCAAGGACTTGCATACGCATAATCTTGCCTGCGCATATAGGCCTGTTCTAGCATGCGTGATACCGTTGTCTAGAAACCTTAAATATTTGTTTGTTTGTTTTATCTCTGCCTTCACATGTTTGTTCTGTTTACCCCCTTTTTTTTTATATGTTTTAGGCTCTATAGGTTCTTGTCAACCTCTTTCACATGCTTGTTTGCTATCACATGTTTAAATTAGGGTTTGTCTTAGCTTTGATACCATGCCATTCATTCACATGCCTATTTATCAATGCCATAGGTGCTGTGCTGCTGAAAGGTAAGTAAGGTAAGTCATGCATTCACATGAACATGCATGTTGTTTGTTTAATCCTTCTTTAAGATATGAAGTTAATGCCTTGTTCATAAAATGATTTGCTTACTACCTTGTTTTAGATGAATGCTAGGGTTTCTTTTGTATGTTTGGCTCTCTTTTATTTGGTGGATAGATAAGTATGTTTGTTCGGGATGAAAGATGCCATGTTGTATGCTAGATGCATGTTAGTGTGTGTGAGTCTAGGATATAAGTATTGAGTTAGTTTTTAATAGGATTAAGGTATAAGACATAATGATGGGAGGTCAACCTTAGGGTTGGGCAATCTTGGACGACTAAGACCTTCCCAAGAGCGTACCTAAATTCTAAACTCATATCTCTAGTAGTAAGATCAAAAGGTCCTTCCTTGAAGGGACGCTATATATGTGATTCCTAGACCATTGCAAAAACTAGGTGGCGACTCCCCCCTTGTGCCCACAGTGGCGACTCCACTAGGGATAGAGAGTTTAATTCCTATGTGTCTTGTTTCTTAACCTTAATAAAAATTATTTCAATACATGTTTTGCACACACATCACTGATCTCTTTTGTCCTTTAACCTTGGTTGGTGCTGAGTGGGAAAATGGAAGGCTCCATTCGAGCCTAAATTTTCCAAAGTTCATCCCACTAACTCACAATCGGTGCCATCACCTATAATGAGCTTTAAGTACGTTAAAGGTTTGCTACAAATCCACTATGGGGTCCACTTAGGCCCTCGATTAAAATCATAGCCCATCTAGTTGTGAGTGACCTACTTATCTATCCCTTTAGCCTTAGGGAGCCTACCTATACTAGAGAGATCTTAGACCCTATCATAAAGGATACCCTTTATATATCTCTTGTTTGTTCAACCATATAGCATGTGTTCACCTAATTCTAAAGGACAAATAAGAGGTATAAAACTAGAAGGGATGGCCCTAAAGTTATGGTACACCCTAAGATGTAGTGGGATAAAAGAAAAGAAGTTCTCACATATAAGACACTTGTCCCTAAATCCAAAGGTATATCTTAACTTGAAAGGTTCTTAAGACCATAGCTTAATTGCTATCGTAGGCCCAAGTGGAAAAAGCCCTTTTGAAAAAAGGAACTTTGGGCCTAAGATAACAAATACACTATGGACTTAGCATCCAACATCCTTCAAAGCCAAAATGAACTCCCTAATCTTAGGTCTTTTTGTTGCATGCCTAGGCCCAAATGATGAGAATTTCATATACTTTGAGAGGAAGGCTACAATGTATTCTAGCTAGAAGGCTATTTCAAGAAAAAAAATATAATGAAATAATGAATAAAAATGAAAAGCCCAAAAGTGATAAATACATTGTAAGCCCATGTTTGAGATAAAGAGTTAAAAATTTCTAAGTGCATTCTAATGAAAACTCATGAGAGTAAGAAGAGAGCTTTATTGTAATTTGTAAATGGACCAAAGCCCAATGAAACAAGGGGCAAAAATCCATGAGAGGGAAGGGAGCGACATTGTAATTGGGCCTTCATTAAAATGAACTTAAGAATTTTCTAAGGACATCTAAAGTTTAAAAGGAAGCTTTAATTAAGACATTAACTTAATGAAAATGGGGCTTCTTTTTAGGCATCATTGCACCACCAAAGTCAAGAAAACACGTCCCCACTCCCATTTGGATTCAAGAGAAAGGAAGGCACTTGATCAAGATTGAGGACACACACCAAGAAGAAGAGACCCCCCCAAGAAATAATGACTACCTCCATGGAAGACCCAATGGCACAAAAGATCCTTAAGGCTTTGGATGAATATGGAGAGGCCCTCAAGAGAATGGGAAGGCGTCTCACTAGGTTGGAAGAGTCTAAGCTCAAGAAGCCTCTACATGTGGAAATCCATGATGATGAGGAGGAAGATGAAGAATGGGACAAAAAGGACAAAGTGGAATATGAAAGGAACAAGCAATTTGAGAAGCTCACCATAGAAACCATGGCTATGAGGTAAAAGATGGAGCAAATGCAATCTCCTTCTGCAAGGCACAAGGGATGGATGATTACCTTTATAACATAGGAGGAATGAGTTTAAAGGCTCCTATTGCATTACCTCCCAAGTTTAAGATTTCCGATGTAGAAAGTTTGATGGGAGTGGAGATCCAAAGCAACATGTGAGGAGATACCTAAGTATTGTTGAAATGAAAGGGCTAGATGAGAAGCAAATTTTGCATGCATTTCCTCACTTACTCACGGGAGGTGCATCAAGGTGGTACTATAGCCTTGATCCAAGCAAAACTAAGGTGTAGAATGAACTAGTGGAGTTGTTTGTGGTCCAATTTATCTTCAACACCATGATTGATGTGACTCTAAGGGATTTAGAGACTACCAAACAAGGTGTAGGGGAGACATTTTCTAAATACATGACTAGATGGAAGACTAAGACATCTAGAATGGTTAGTAGGCCAAATGAGAAACACCAATCAACATGATCATCAAGAACTTGCTTCCGGCTTATAATAGTAGGCTTTTGTCGTCACCTATTAGCTCATTTGGAGAACTATGTGATTATGGGACAAGAATTGAAGACGCTATCAACAATGGACAATTGGAAAAAGGTGAAAGTAAGCCTCCAACCAAGAAAACATATGGAGGGGGAGCAACCACCACTAAAGCACCCAATCCCGTAAATGTGAGCGCCATCATACCCCAACAAACACTAGCCTACCCAAAGAAAGCTCGCCGATAATTCTTCGACCTAGGAATAACCTTCACCCAAGCATATGAAAACCTATTCTCCAAAGGATTCTGTTAGGATTAGTGCCCTTAAATCCTATTGTATGATGCTATAAATGATATTATGTATGACATGATGTATGACTTAATATTGTAATTAATAAAGTTGTTTTATTATTATCTGAAATATTGGTAACATGAATATTCGGACATTATCATATAGTCCATGAGATGCATAGTATGTGATTTATGTGATTTAGTCACAGAAGATATAGATCACAAGTTCTTTGTAAACTCAGAATTTAGTTCGTAGTCGGTGATGAAATTGGGCATTTCATCTGTGAAGACTATAACATATTAACTAAGATGATTTGTCTTAATCATGGAAGTGGTGACTTCTAGTTGATATGTTAATATGTTTTAAGAGTTAAAACATATTGAACTAGACCGCTGTGAGATTTATTATTCTCCTACCGACTGTCAATTGAATAATAAATCTCACGACTTATATTTGCATAAACTCTTAATCCTGAGAAAATAATGGACCTGATCATGAAGTGTAGGTTGCTTTGATATATCAGGAGTGAGATCTAAAGTAACGGTCAAAACCTCAGTATGTTGGGCAGCCACATTTAGTGTTTATGGAACATATATTCTCAAGAAGGAATTCATAGTCTCTTAACGGAAATATAAAATATTCTCTTGAGATAAGTTTAATGGGTTCAGTTATTCAGAGAGTTAAGCCTAACCACTTTAGTAAGAAATTACTAAAGTATATATTTATGAGATTGGATTTCATAAATATATGGTGAATAACTTAAAAGGATTAAACCAGGTACTCAAGGATTAAACCAGGTACTCAAGGATTAAGATGTAGTAATTCACAAAGTGGCAGTCTACATTCATGACTTTGTATTACTACGAATATTTTATGAAGGGGTTGCATGTACAATAAAGTCTTAGGATATAATTTATTAGTAAGGCCTAGAGTGCAATTATATTTATATAGTGGTATTAAATATAATTAATGGTAACTTTGGACTTGTCAAGAGTTGATAGAAAAGCCCAAGGCCCATTGGAGCTAGTGTCTTATTTGTTCCCTTTTAGTCCTACTCCAAGCCACATACTAGAGCCCAATTGGAAAGGCCTAAAAGGCTGGCCCAATTAGATAATCAGTTATTAGGAGAGAAACATATAGAATTTTAAAAAGATACAACAAGTTCATGATATGGTATGTATGTGAGTGTTGGACACTCTCTCACTCTCTCTAGAACATACACATATAACTGATTGAGAGACCACACATCTTGGGCGATAGTGGAATTGGAGTGAAGATTGAAAGTGTTCCCGAGAACTTCTGATCTTTGGTTTTGAAATTCACTGCACCAAGGTACACTCTCTTGTTCTATATTCTGAAACTTACATAGTGCATGTTATCAATTCTAAATGAAGTAGATCCGTTAATTTTCCGCTGCGTATGTTTTGTATGCGATACAATCATGTGATTTTCCAACAGATTCATCAAGCCTTTAGACCCCACACCTATGCCTAATCCCATACCTTCCATTTGGAACAACAATGAATGTTGCCACTACCACCAAAAATCCGATCATAAAACTGACAATTGCTTCTGCCTCAAACATGAGATACAAGACCTCATAGACAATGGAACCCTCCCAAATCCCAACATCATCACCAAGCCCAATATTAGAAAGAACCTTTTGCCTGATTACCATACGGCTCCTCCCCTATATAAAAATCGGGTGCAAGTGGATGAGATTAAATGGGATTGCTCAAAGTTGATAGAAACTATAAATGTCAATATCAATGTCGTGGAAGTCCAAGGAATATGGGACGAAGAAGATGAAGTCTTAAAGGAAACGATGGTAATATGGGGAATACTTCCCAAAGGAGTGACGGAATTGAAGAAGAGGGTTTTGGAGGACAATATAACAAATATCACTAGAAGTGGGAAGCATTACAAGCCACCCTTTTTAGAAAAAGATCATCTTGGTAGAGATCTAGGGGAAGGGTCCAAGCCCACGGAACCTAGTGGAAAAGAAGATAAAGAAGAAGAAGATATTGTCATAATGCAATTGAAAAAGACCCAAGCTCATGTGTTCGTATGGGGCTTGCTTATAGCCTTTCAAAAGCATGGTAAGGCTCTCTTGGACACCTTGAATGAGAAAAAAGTACCTATAGAAACTACACCACAAGAAGTTTGTCTCTCATGGGAGTGGAGGGTTCCTTACACCCTCTCCTTGCTTTTTCCGATGAAGGTCTCCCTCCTAAAGGAGCTACTCATACTAGACCCTTGAAAATCACCATTGAATGCATGGGTGCCAAGGTTTCGATGGTGCTTATTGACAATGGGTCCGCCTTGAATGTTTGTCTCTTTAGGACCACCCTCACTGTTGGCCTAGATATGGAGACTATCATTCCTTCTCCCTTGACTATAAGGGTATATGACAACACTTCAAGGAAGGTCATGGGTACTTTCAAGGCTCCTTGCAAGATTGGGCCAGTGGAAACCATTGTGGAATTTCATGTCAAGGACATCACCCCAAATTACAACCTTCTCTTTGGAAGGGCTTGGCTTCACCCTAATTGGGCAATCCCTTCCTTGTTACACCAAAAGATGAAGATCCCATGGAAATGAGGGATTGCCATAGTGCTTAGAGATGGTGAGCTTCTAGCATCGGTTTATGGACTTAAGGAAGGAGGAAGCAAGCTTCAAATGAGTGGCTTTGAGTTCGTGAATATGATTGACTATGGATTGAAGGATGAAAGGTATGATACCAACTTGTTCCCATATTGTAGCCATGAGGTGATTGTAATGATGAAGAACATGGGATGTATGCCTTGTGTAGGCCTTGGAAAAGAAGGAAAATGGGTAGTTGAGTTCCCCAACATCAAAACTCAAGTGACTAGGGAAGGTTTAGGATTCTTTGGAGGCTGCGACGGAATCAAGAAAAACCTTGGCATTCTTAATGGGAACTTCATGAAGGAAGGGGGAAACTTCCCTTAATGTGGCTTCCCCGAACCTTGGGTAGGCAAGGATAGAAAGGTGTATCCGAGATGGGAAATGTTCTTTAATAAAAAGCTCACCTTTAAGGAGAAGCCTACTGTGGTGATCAAGGAGATACAAGAAAAGGTCGATTGGGTGAACTACATGGATGTTGAAGCAATGAAGACCATGATGAAGACAAGTGGGGACGTGTTCGTCATCACCAATAAAGAGACAAGTGTTCCTTCCAAATTAATCATGCCTATTATGGGGCCCATTAATAGTTGGACTTGGGTTGGGTTTTCTGAAAACATAGGGAAAGAGTTTTGTAATGCAAGTTCCAATGTACTTTTCAATATTTTCAATAAGATGAATTCTGATTTGGCTTACTTTGATGTGTCCCATAACATTGAAATTCTGCACTTAAATGATTCAAATGAATTTGAAAATGAAATTAATAAACAATTGAAAAAGAAAATTGAACCTATGGAACCAATTCTCGAAACTATAAATTTGGGCAATAATGAGAATCTACGCTTAATTAAAATTGGCTCAACTCTGAATGAAAAAGAAAGAAAAAATCTTTACAAACTCCTCAAGGAATTTCAAGAGGTGTTTGCATGGTCTTATGAAGATATGCCTAGAATTGACCCCAAGAGAGCTTAACATCACATTGGTACTCATGATCACATGGTACCTATCAAGAAAAAATTGAGAAGAATGAGGACCGAATGGCTCTTAAAAATCAAAGAGGAAGTCACTAAGCAATTAAAGGTGTGGTTCATCAAACCCGTACACCAAGCCGAATGGATAGCCAATGTCATGCCTGTACCTAAGAAGGATGGGAAGGTGAGGATGTGTGTGGATTTTAGGGATTTGAACAAGGAATGTGTCTCGCCCCAAACCCAACTATAAAAATAGGCACGTGACAACTGCCACATGCTTATAAAGTAAGCACCCTACAAGTGTGCAAGGCGTTCTTAGTAACTAAAATTTATCCTCAAAAATTAAATCAAATAAATCCAAAATACCTCAAAATTTTCTTATGAATAGATCTCCAATAATTTAATAGGAACAAAATCCAAACCTCGTGTACATAATGCCAATTGGCTAATAAATATAAAACTATTAGAAGACCATCCAATCCCAAAATTACTAAGCTTCTTTTTTTGCTCACAACATGACATCAAAACTCCCATAACTTGCTATTCTTCACAATCTGAAACTGGAGGGGAAAAAATGGGGTGAGTTGACAACTCAATAAGTAACCAAAGTCCTAATAAGTTCTATCAAGCAATAGATCTGTAAAGTATAAGTTGTAATATGTATTTTCAAAAGTTATGATATACTATGCGGTTTCAAAATAACTAAAGAAGTTTCATAGTCATACTTTAATCTTACAAATATATCATAGATGGTTTAGAAAATAGTCAAATTTCCATATATCAAAAGCTATAACTTACAATAGGTTCCAAAAATACATAAGCAATTTTAATAACTCAAAATAGTTCAAATACTCAAACATTTCCAAAATCAAATATGTAGTTTTAAGGACTCAAAATAGTTCAAATATTCAAACGTAATTCATATTCTTAACAATCTTATGACTATGGTCACGCTATATCCCTGTGACTGGGCATCAGAGCACCAATGAATAACCCACATTGGTTTGGGTATCAGAATACCAATGAATAACCCCCATTGGCTAGGTATCAGAGTACCAATGAATAACCTCCATTGGTTTGGGTATCAGAATACCAATGAATAACCCCCATTGGTTTGGGTATCAGAATACCAATGAATAACCCCTATTGGCTGGGTATCAAAGTACCAATGAATAACCCCCATTGGCTGAGTATCAGAGTATCAATGAATAACCCCCATTGGCTTGGGTATCAAAGTACCAATGAATAACCCCATTGGTTTGGGTATCAGAGTACCAATGAATAACCCCCATTGGCTGGGTATCAAAATCAATTCATAGTCAAATTGTCCGTAATCATATATATGAAATCATAGTTTCTAACAAAATATATCTTATTACAGTATGTATATAAAAATCATATACTCAGTATTAAAATATATTTATAATAATCCTTTACTTGAAATCAGTAATACAATAGAAATAAATAAAAATTCTCACAATTATAAACAATTTTCAGTAGTTAAAAAAATACATTAATATAAGCAAAATAAAACCCAATTAGGATAAGGTTACTTACCTCCAATAGCCATACCAAAAGGAACTTCTCCCTAACACTTCTTCTAAAATCCTTAGATATCACCTAAAACAATTTTGCCGATACCATTTACTCAATAATCAAATAATTTAAGAATGACTTATAGCAGTATCCAGCTAGAAGAGAAACTGCTAAAAATATCCATCTTATATATTTCAGAACTATCATTAATTCATCTATATAAATTATGTCTCCTCACTAAGCCTAACAATAATCCCCTGTCTCTTACACCAAACTCACATAGTCATAATATTTTTGTTTCTTTACTCTCTGCCACAAATAGTTCCCTAGGAATAAAACCTATAGAACACACTATACTTATAGCCATATAGGGTCTATACGTGTGTGTTTTCTTTTCTTTTCTTTTTGACTTGTCAGACCTCAACTCATCAAATCGATACTATTCTGGCTATGCAGAAACTTGTCCCACCAAGCCTAAAATTCTGCAGATTCTATCTCCGTTCAATGCAACAAAAGGCATAGATAGGATTAAGTTACTGAACATAAAAGAATACGCAGTAACAACGTCTAGTTTACCGAAAATAAATCCAAACTTTTCTTCATTTGCATCATTAAAACTCTTGAATAATTAAATAGTTTCACAATTGGCGAAAATACCCACATAAAAAAAAAATTACTCTAATTCTAAATAAAATTTAGATTTGACAAGAAAGAAATTCTTAAGCTCTTACCTCAATTGTGCAATCAAACCTTCTCTACTAGAGTATTTTGGGTAGTCTCCTCTCTCAAAACATTTGTTATTATACGCTGACTTAAATTAGACTATGTATAACAAGGGTTTCAACCTTATTTTCTATAAACCTCTTAGTAATATTAATTATAAAAGTTGACCCCATAAACAAATTTACTTAAATACCCCTCCTTTTAAATCCGTTTTTTTTTTTTTTACCCGGTATTACAATCTCCCCCACTTATAAGAATTCAGTCCTTTGAATTCATCACAAACTAAACCAATTATCACGCTTCCACTACGCTACTCTAAAGCCACAATTGTATAGATCTATAAAAATTTAGCACTCATCACCATAGTTCAAAACCATTTCACAACATATGCGTAGACTTTTCCTTCCCAAGATTTGTAAAATAATAATTTCCAAAGCAAATGGAGCCATGATGCTTCCGCTGCATAATACAATACCACTATAAAATCTCTTACTCAATTACCCATAGTTTAAGAACAACCATATTACAAAAAATATAAGATTCTTTTAAGATATACATATCTCTAGTCTAAATAGCTCTCTAAGTTCCTTTTAATATGAATAAAAGTTCCAAGGCCCATTCGTTTAGATTAACCCCAATAACTAATTTTCCATCAATTATTTAATTTCAACAAAATTCCAGGGCCTAAGTAGTCTCGAAAAATTACAACAAGGGAAATCCACAATTTTGAGATTCACCATAGACCATTGAATGCTAGCATCCATTTAATTCTATACCTCAAAATTAAGTAGTGCATTCAAGGTTCCAATCCTTCCTAAGTTCAAAACTAATTTACAACATACGTGTGTATCGCTATATCTTTTCTTCCTCAAGTTTTGTAAGAAAAAGAAATTCCAAAATCTCCATAAATAATCAATTGAGCATTGATATAAGGTTTTCATAGAGCCTCTATCTTAACCATAAATTATCTTCTCAAATAAGCTACATTTATTCACCTTTAATCTCCAAATAATACTTGGGCTGGAACTCATTGAAGAGCTAGGTTCCTTATAATTACATGGCCTATTATGAAAACAAATCTCTAAGTATACATCGGCTAGATGGGAATAGTCCATGAAGTATCTTAACCCCTCCCCCCCCCCCCCCCCTCTTTTTCTTTTCTACCTTGCAAATAATAGTCCCAGCTGTCTAGAACTTAAGAGCACACTGCACTTTATAATCACTAACCATTTGCCAATATAAAAAAAAAGGTACAACAATTGACTATGATTCAAATTGTAATAGTCTTTCAAAATAAACTCTCTTGCCATCCCAACTCCTTCAATATCCAATCAAAAATATGGTTCACTAGTCCAATTCAATACTACCACGTACTTGTGTTCTACCCACTTCATTTTCTATTGGGCCAATCCATTAACTTTTATTAGTTAAGTTCAAAGAATTACATGTCTAGCATCAAAACTTATTTCCCGAGGTTATTAAACAATCCTCCAAGTCCATAGAAAAGAAATTGCGGACCTCAAACTTCTAAGTAACAAAACATGTCTCAAAAACAGTTGAATTCAAAGAATTACATTTCTAGCATCAAAACTTATTCCCCAGGATATTAAACAAACCTCCAAGTCCATAGAAAAGAAATTGCGGACCTCAAACTTCTAAGTAACAAAACATGTCTCAAAAACATTTAGGGACTACCTCACACATAAATAAAGCTATGGTAATCCATGTAGGTCAACCCTAACAAGAACAATGATCCAAAGAAAGTCGGTCATTAACATTAGAATCCAAGGAAGTCCATCGATATATTACTGAATTGCCCCCACCCTCAGAATTTATATAATAACATATAATATAATGTGAACTACAATAACCACAAATTGATTTTCCTTCACACTATGAACTTTCCGTTAATTTCCTTACTCCATATAAACTAAAATCAAGGAATCATAGCTCTAACATCAAACCTTAACCCCTAAATAAAGTTCTGCAATTTCCAATTCCCCAAAGCACTCCAAATTCTGAATAGGGCATATAGAAAACTATCATTCAATAATTAAACCTATGAGAATCTCCTACAGATCAAACTAACCTTAGGTAGGTCGACTATATTAGGCAAAACTATCAAATGAGTTTACAAAAGATCAGTCACAAAATAGCAGGAAGATTTCCTCTGCTTGTTCTTTTCTCACTCTCTTTTCCTTTTTAATAAGAAGAGGTTTTAATAACCAATATGATCATTTACAAAATTTTCAAGAGTAAAATACACCCACTTAATACTAGTATAAGAACATAAAAGTATATCAATTAAAATCCTTCTTTTTGTTTTATAAGTCATGTAGGCATAACCCAGGAGACATAAATATCAAATCCTTCAAATATGACCTAACAAATCATCATATGATGGAACCTCACTTACACTTCTCATCAAGTCATCAAAAGAACACTATCTATGACCTAATAACCTTCATAAACAATAACTAGAATTGTAATGCCTAGGGTATAGATTTCACTCTAAATCAAAACTAGCATAAAGTCTACAAGATCATAACCTAAGCTCATACCATTAAAATTGTCATGCCCTGAACCCAACTATAAAAATAGGCACGTGACATCTGCCGCACGCTTATAAAGTAAGCACCCTACAAGTGTGCAAGGCCTTCTTAGCAACTAAAATTTATCCTCAAAAATTAAATAAAATAAATCCAAAATACCTCAAAATTTTCTTTATGAATAGATCTCCAATAATTTAATAGGAAAAAAATCCAAACCTTGTGTACATAATGCCAATTGGCCAATAAATATAAAAATATTAGAAGACCATCCAATCCCAAAATCACTAAGCTTCTTTTTTTGCTCACAACACGACATCAAAACTCTCATAACTTGCTATTCTTCACAATCTGAAACTGGAAGGGAAAAAATGGGGTGAGTTGACAACTCAATAAGTAACCAAAGTCCTAATAAGTTCTATCAAGCAATAGTTCTGTAAAGTATGGGATGTAATATGTATTTTCAAAAGTTATGATATACTATGCGATTTCAAAATAACTGAAGAAGTTTCATAGTCATAAAATAATAAGTTGCACATAGATCTCATACTCTAATCTTACAAATATATCATAGATGGTTTAGAAAATAGTCAATTTTCCATATATCAAAAACTATATCTTATAATAGGTTCCAAAAATACATAAGCAATTTTAGTAAGTCAAAATAGTTCAAATACTCAAACATTTCCAAAATCAAATATGTAGTTTTAAGGACTAAAAATAGTTCAAATATTCAAACATAATTCATATTCTTAACAATCTTATGACTATGGTCATACTATATCCCCATGACTGGGCATCAGAGTACCAATGAATAACCCTCATTGGTTTGGGTATCAGAATACCAATGAATAACCCTCATTGGCTGGGTATCAGAGTACCAATGAATAACCACCACTGGCTTGGGTATCAGAGTACCAATGAATAACCCCCATTGGCTGGGTATCAAAATCAATTCATAGTCAAATTTTCCGTAATCATATATATGAAATCATAGTTTCTAACAAAATATATCTTTTTCAAGCATGTATATAAAAATCATATACTCAGTATTAAAATATATTTATAATAATCCTTTACTTGAAATCAGTAATACAATAGAAATAAATAAAAATTCTCACAATTATAAACAATTTTCAGTAGTTAAAAAAATACATTAATATAAGTAAAATAAAACCTAATTAGGATAAGGTTACTTACCTCCAAAAACCATACAAAAAGGAACTTCTCCCTAACACTTCTTCTAAAATCCTTAGATATCACCTAAAACAATTTTGCAGGTACCATATACTCAATAATCAAATAATTTAAGAATGACTTATAATGGTATCTAGCCAGAAGAGAAACTGCAAAAAATATTCATCTTATATATTTCAGAACTATCATTAATTCATCTATATAAATTTTGTCTCCTCACTAAGCCTATCAATAATCCCCTGTCTCTTACACCAAACTCACATAGTAATAATATTTTTGTTTCTTTACTTTCTACCACAAATAGTTCCCTAGGAATAAAACCTATAGAACACACTATACTTATAGCCATATAGGGTCTATACGTGTGTGTTTTCTTTTCTTTTCTTCTTGACTTGTCAGACCTCAACTCATTAAATCGGTACTATTCCGGCTGTGCAGAAACTTGTCCCACCAAGCCTAAAATTCTGCAGATTCTATCTCCGTTCAATGCAACAAAAGGCATAGATAAGATTAATTTACTGAACATAAAAAAATACGTAGTAACAGTGTCTAGTTTACCAAAAACAAATCCAAACTTTTCTTCGTTTGCATCATTAAAACTCTTGAATAATTAAATAGTTTCACAATTGGCCAAAATACCCACATTATAAAAAAAAAAAAAAAAACTCTAATTCTAAATAAAATTTAGATTTGACAAGAAAGAAATTTTTAAGCTCTTACCTCAATTGTGCAGTCAAACCTTCTCTATTGGAGTATTTGGGGCAGTCTCCTCCCTCAAAACATCTGTCATTATATGTTGACTTAAATTAGACTATATATAACTAGGATTTCAATCTTATTTTCTAAAAACCCCCTTAGTAATATTAATTATAAAAGTTAACCCCATAAACAAATTTACTTAAATGCCCCTCCTTTTAAATCCTTTTTTTTTTTTTTTGCCGGGTATTACAGCATGCCCTAAGGATGACTTCCCTTTCTCACATTGATGTCTTAGTGGATAACACGGTAGGAAGTGCCTTGATGTCTTTCATGGATGGTTTCTCGGGGTACAAGCAAATCAAGATGGCTCCCAAAGATATTTCCAAAATCACTTTCACTACTGAATGGGGAATCTATTGTTACACGGTAATGTCGTTGGCCTCAAGAATGCTGGGGCAGCATACCAAAGGGTAGCTACGACCTTGCTACATGATATGTTGCATAATGAGGTAAAGGTGTATATAGATGATATGATAGTGAAATCCAAGGATAGAGGTAGCCACACCATAAACTTAAGGAAGTTCTTCGAGAGGATTAAAGAGTATAGGCTTAGATTGAAACCACAAAAGTGTACCTTCGGAGTAACCACCGGAAAATTGCTAGGCTTCCTAGTGAGTGATAGAGGGATAAAGGTTGACCTATCCAAGATTAAAGTTATATTAGAGATGCCTCCACCCAAATGTGAGAAAGAAATAATGGGCTTCTTGGGTCGATTACAATACATTAGTCGATTCATTGCCAAGCTCACCTCTACTTGTGAGCCCATCTTTAAACTCCTAAGGAAGAATGAACCACATACATGGAACGATAAGTACCAAAAAGCCTTTGAACTTATCAAGGAATATCTCCTCCACCCATCTATCTTAGTGCCTCCATAACATGGAAAACGCTTACTCCTATACCTTTCCATCATTGGGGATGCAGTTGGAAGTATGCTTGCACAAGAAGACAATGACAAGAATGAGAGGACCATATACTATTTGAGTAAGAGGTTCCATTCTTATGAGACTAGGTACACTCCCATAGAAAAGTCATGATTTGCACTTGTTTGGGCCGTACAGAAATTGAGACATATCATTTTACCTTTTCAAATATGGGTGGTAACAAGAACGGACCCATTGAAGTATCTCTTTGAGAAACCCGCTTTGAGTGGAAGATTGTTGAGATGGCTGATCTTATCGGCAAAATTCGATTTGAAGTATGTGGCTAGGAAAATTATTAAAGGAAGTGTTGTGTCAAATTGCTCTGCCGAGAATCCTATTGAGGGAGAAGATGGTAAAGAAGACTTTCCAAATGAGGACACTTTTGGTGTTGAGTTAGGAACATGGAAGATGTACTTTGACAGAGCTGTAGACCAATATGGGAATGGGATAGGAATACTCTTGACTACTCCTAAGGGATTTCACAAACCTTTGGCAATCAAGTTGAACTTTGAAGCAACTAATAACATGGCTGAATATAAGGCTTATATTACTAGAATGGAAGCTCTTCGAGAATTGGGGGTAAAGGAAGCCAAAGTCTTTGAAGATTCAACTTTGGTTATAGCCCAAGCACAAAAGTTGTGGAAGGTGAAGGAGGAACATTTAAAGCCTTATCTACAATACTTAGAGGACTTGACCAAGACCTTTGACAGAATTGAATACATAATCATTCCTAGAGCTCAAAATCAATTTGCAGATGCCTTAGCTACCCTAGCCTCCATGGTTGAAATACCCAAGGGAGTATGGACACGACCCTTGGAAATTGAGCAAAGCTATGAGGAAGTGCACAAAGGGAAGACCGACATCATGAAGTTTCGTGGAACTAGGGGCATATTTGGATGGTGCCGACAAGAGAGAACATTGTTCCATTAGGATGATGGCAGCACAATACATCCTATGTGGAGGACAACTTTATAGAAGATCCTATGATGGTATACACCTTCGTTGCTTGAAGAAGAAGGAAGCAGAAAGAGTAATGGAAGAAGTTAATCAAGGGATTTGTGGCCCTCATATGAATGGAAGAATGTTAGCCAAGAAGATCCTAAGGATTGGGTACTTCTGGAATACAATGGAGATCGATTGTGTGGACTATATGAAGAGTTGCCATGATTGTCAAACGCACGCCAACTTGAACCATGTACCACCTAGAGAGTTGTATAGCATGTCTTCTCCATGGCCATTCTCGGTTTGGGGCATAGATGTGATTGGAAGATAGCTCCTAAGGCTTTAAATGGGCATGAATACATTTTGGTGGCAATTGACTATTTCCCCAAGTGGGTGGAGGCAGCCTCTATTCAGTATTGAAGGCTAAGCATGTGGCTTGGTTCTTAGAAAACAACATCATATGCCAGTTTAAGGTGCCCCAAGATATCATTTCTGACAATAGTTCCCACTTTGAAGGGGAGGTTCAAAGGATCATGAAGTTGTACAACATTGAGCATCACAAGTCTTCACCGTATCGACCACAAGCTAATGGGGCTATAGAAGTAGCTAATAAGAATGTGAAGAACATCCTAGCCAAAATGGTAGTGATATACAAAGATTGGGCTGAGAAGTTTCCATTGAGAAGTTTCCATTTGCCTTATGGGGTTATAGAACTTCTATCCATGCATCAACTGGGGCAACACCTTACTCTTTGGTTTATGGTAGTAAGGCGGTGCTTCCTATTGAGGTAAAGATACAATCTTTGAGGGTATTGGTGGAAACCAAGGTCCTAGAAGAGGATTGGGTTAAGGCGAGATATGAACAATTGGCTTTGATAAATGAAAAGAGGGCTAGGGCACAATATCATGCATAAGGGTACCCAAAAAGGATTGCTAGGGTATTCAACAAGAAGGTGAAATCGAGAAACCTTAAAGAAGGGGACTTGGTTCTAAAGGTGTTTAGAGATGAGACTTTTGACCCAAGAGGGAAGATGAAGCCTAGGTTGTCTGGGCCTTTTATCATTAAGAAGATCGTGTCTAGAGGTGCTACAAGAATCATAGATTTGGATGGGGAAGAGATGCTTCGCCCGATCAACATGGATAGACTCCGAAAATACAATATCTAGAAAACAAAAAGAAAAAGAAAAAAGCCTATTAGGTTGAAAACCTAAAAGGGTGGCCTAGGAAAAAATTAAGGCAAAAGAACCCCACTAGATTGAAAACCTGAAAGGGTGGTCGAGGCAAAGGCTAGGGGAAAAAGACCATGGGCATGATGAAAATTCTTGAAAGGACGTCATCAGCAAAAATTACATGGCAAAGGAAAAAGAAAAGAAAAGAAAAAAATGAATAAATGAGATGACAATAAGCAAAGATAATAAAAAGGAAATTATCTCATTGCTCAAATTAAAGGATAATAAGATTGTTTTCATAAGGGATTTGGAACATTCCAATCCTTTATTGAATTCAAAAACAAAAACATGAGAATCATAAAAGTGCAAAAAAGTAAAACATAGGGCCCCTCAAGGTGGTCACTTTATCCTCCTTGCTTTCTTGCTAGTCTTCTTATAAGCTTTCTCATAAGCTTGCAATGGGGTAGATGTATTTAGGAGGAACAATGTCTTTCGTCATCCTACGATGTGGCCAAACCTCACTGATCCTACCTAAGATCCTATTGGTGAACATCGCGGTGTGGAAGGCACCCTCATCATCAGGAGCTCCATGACGCTCTCCAAATTGCCTTAAGATACGACAAGTGGAGTAGTAAGAGCAACATCGAAGCCCAACTAAAGTCATACAATGGTCCTTGTAGCAACTATAGACCATGCTTGAGATATTCCACCATTCCACAACTCACTGAATGCTGGTCTCCTTAGGGAAAAAGTTGAGGATTATACTTGAAGAAGAAGAGGACTTCTAGCAAAGAAACTTGCTTCCTTCTTATAAAAGGCATCCAAACCATTGAGGGTTTCTGCCTTGATCAAGCCCACCGGATTACCTCTCCTTAGCTTATAAGCCACCATGCACATCTGGAGATCCACACAATATGACATTTGGACCAAGAAATATCTTGCAAGGGCACATAAGCAAAAGGCACGAAGGAAGTACAATCATGGCCTCTCACCCTCAGGAAGGGCCGAACCGGAAAAATAATCACAAACCAGCCTAAGATTGAGTTTGCTAAGGACACACCACCTGTTTGTTGTGGCAACAAGGATGCCCAACATAACTCGCAGTATGGAAGGAAGATCCCCACCCATGGTAGGGAAGATGAGGTCATCAATCTCCAGTTTATCCATGATAGCAGCAAATTCCTCGATAGTGGGGCATAGTTCTATTCCGTTGAAGCAGAATACATGCCGAGAAGGAACCCAATAATTGGCAGTAGCACGAAGAAGAGGTTCATCCATCGTAATCTGATGGTAGGGGAAAATGCAAGAAAGACCATAGGGAGCGATGGAATCCTTAAAATTAGGACCAAGTTTCCTAATCCAAGTGGAGACATCAAGAGGAGAATTTTCTGCCATTGGGGGACCTCAAAAAAGTGTTCTCTAGGTTGGAAATACGTTGGTGAGGGTTTTAGACTCAAACAGCTACTTTTGTACTTAAATAAGTCAGTTAGGGTTTTTCTAATTCGTGGCCCACGTACCAGAGTCAACCCTGCATATGCAAAGTCAAAGATATGTATGCAGGCTCATCTCCATGTATGCACGGCGCTTGGTAGAAGCCCATGTTCCCCTGTTTTGAGTAGAGTTTTTTCACTCCAAAGCATTCCTAGGGTTTCTATAGCCTAAAGAATCATTCAAGACACATTCCAAGCACAAGATTGCAAGCATCAAAGAAGCAAAGTTGTATAGAAACATACTAGTTATGATATATCTCATAAATTAAGTGTTAAGTTCCCAATCAAAAGCATAATTGTAAAAAGATGTTCTTAATACAATCGTTTGTCTCAATCTAAATTCAAATGTTGCTAAAAGGGAAAGAAAAACACTAAAAGCAAAAAAGAAAAAAGAAAAAGCTGTGTGTTGTACGCCTATATGTGTTGTGACTGTAGGTAATCAATGGTGCTACCTCTTTCTCGGTTGGTAGCTAGGAGTTGCCATCGAGTCCTTCTCCTCACCACCATCATTGTCGTCATCATCATCATCATCATCACCACCGCCTGGGTGGGCCACTCCTCCAAGACCGTATAACTCCCTCGAGTAGTTGGTCACCTCTAACTTGAGATTCCCGGCCAGCCACACCAACTCCTCTTGCTCTTAGATAGTGGGCTACAGTTCAAAGAAGGAAGGGTTAGTGACTGAAACAAAAAGAGAAATTTGGCAAAAAGAGAAAGGACAAAAGGAAAAAAGAACTCACCGCTCGAGTGTTGGGAGGGAAAGGATAGCCCATGACATTATGATTACAGGGCACAACACGCTTCTGAGCAAAGCCATCCGGGCCATAAGCATAGACCATCCAAGGGAGGTGTGGAGGATCAATGGGCTCATCGGCAATAGGTCCCCCTGCTACAATTTCCCACATTAGAAGTCATGACAAAAAAAAAAAAAAAAAAGAAAAAAAAAAAGAAAAAGAGATTGAGCATATACCTAAACAATAAGGGAAGGCATGAGGCAAGTGATGTTGAACTCCTCATAGTCCAACCCCTCAAGAAGCCACTCGGCATAGGTAACACTACTCCCCCACGAGTTGTATTCAGCATCAGTCATGGAGTGTGGGACAAGAATGAACTCATGAGGGTTCATCGGAATCTGTGGGTCATCCCTACCCACCAACTGGCACCTCACCCTTTCTGCCAAATATAGCGCCCTTAAGCCCGCTCCTTCAAGGGGTTGGGTAATCTCCAAAGCAATGAGAACGGCAAGCTCCAAGTCTCGAGTAGCAAGAAGGGGCTGGCCGACCCATGGGGCCCAATTTACCTATAATGGCACAAGGTTAGAAGAAGAGTATTCTAAAGGAAATGCATGAAGAAGTATGAACAACTAGAGCTCTTAAACTTACCTCATCCGAAGTTAACCTCACAAGGTGGGCTCTCACTTAAGGAAAATCCTTCAGAACTAGGTCAATGTCTGGAGTTATGAGACCATACCTAACAACCCACCACTGCAAAGAGAAGCACAAGTCACAGGTTAGATGCAAGATGACAGTTTACAAGATGACATATGAAAGATGACAGTTTTCAAGATAACATAGTTTACAAAACTACAAGCTACAAGTGAAAGTACAAAGAATGAAAAGATAACTAACCTCAAGGAGCTTTCAAGGCCCGACAAGTTGTTGCAAGGTGCCCCGATTGAGAGTATCAAGAGTGGAGTAGAGATAGGCAAGACATGCCTGCCCCCAATTAGCCCTCCGTGCCTTTCCAAAGTCCTGAAAGAGGGTCAACCACCTTAACGACACCATTTACCCACCATTGGCAAAGAGATAAGCCCTCAACAAGTGGAGAAGGAAAGCCCTAGCTATACGAACACACTCCTCCATGGTTCTCTGTGGGAGGAACATGTAATCGAACACCAAGTCAAAGTAGCGGATGGTCTCAGTGGAGTACTTCCTCCCCAACATGTTGAGACCCAACTGGATGCCCGACGCACCATCCAAATTGATGATGGTCCTTTCGAAGTTAAGGCCGGTTATGTGGTAAAAGTCGTAGGGAGTCACTATTATCTCTCGCTTAGCAATATGAAAGGTGTGGGTAGTGTCCCACCACCTCTCAATGAGGCATTACACCAAGGTAGCGCTCACAAACTTCTTCGGAAGAAGACGAATGATAGGCTTAACGCCTGCCTCCCGAATATAGCCCCTAATTTCGAGGACAAGAAGGTTGTACCACTCCACCACCTTATTAGTGCTTCCTTTACCAGCATAAGGGGATAATGACTACAAAAAAGAAGAAGATGACATTAGATTCCTGATTCAAGTAGAATTTGGAAAATATGATGTTTTAATGCAAGAATGAAGATAAAAAGGGGATGTAGTGATATGCGGATGCAAAAATGACAAAAAGGTGTGTTAGGATTGCAAGTAGAATTGAAACAAAGGAAAAATAAGTGAAAGTGGGCAGAGTAGAGCTTCTGCCAGACGTCTCACGTACGTGGGTCAAAGCCCACGTACGTAAACAAGACCCTACGCATGCAGGACCATTCCCACATATGCAGAGCCTCAAGAACAAACTTGCATACGCAAGAACAGAGCTGCGTACACATGAACATAAGCTGCGTTCACAAGCCCGAGCCCATGCACGCAAGAACATAGACAGAAGTAGTTCTTCGACATTTATAAAGATGCATCATCCAAAATCAACCCTAGACATGTTCCTACCCCTCCTAAGGTGTTAAGTTTTCATCTAAACCCATCCTATAGCAAAACTCAAGCATTTACATGGCCAAAAACACATTGAAATAGAAGATCAGAGAGAAACTTGAAAATGAGAAAAAGTTTGAAACTTACAAATTCAGCAATGGGAATGTGATTCTCTACGTGGTATGTCAATGGTGGAAACCCCACCAACCTCGTTGCTCCACTCTAGCGGGTGAGGTGGAATGCATCAAAAGATAAGATATAGGAGGATTTCTTGGCCTTGGGTGCCATTGGAGAAGATGATGAGAGAATGAGAGAAAATGAGAAAGTGAGAGGGTTTGAGAAAATGAGAGAGTCAGAAAGTGAGAGAAAGAAAAAGGAGAATGAGGTTTTTGTAGATAGAAAAAAAGAAAGTTATGGAGAATATGAAGAGGTGAGAGAGATGAAGAGAATGAAGAAGAAAAAAAGAAACGGTTGGTAACCGTTGGGAAAAATGAAAAGACGGGAACACACCTGATGGCTAAACTACAAGTAGTTTAGGCCTCACCACTAAACTACGTGTAGTTTAGTCATGAACAGTAAAAAAAAATAAAAAATAAAAAATAAAAAATAAATTCCCCTCAAAAAAGGAGGGACATCTTAAGATTACTCCAATTAAGACACAAAATTATCAAAGGACTCCCCAGTGAGCGGTAAAGGAAGTAGAAGACTCTTCCCCCGATCAAGCACATCAAGAACCATCCCTAATGGATCAAGCACATCGAGAACCATCTTTAGTGGTTCAAGCACATCAAAAACACCATCCCCATGAAGGAAGCAAAAGAATCTTCCCTAACATATCAAGCATATCAAGAACACTATCCTCAGTAAGAAAGCAAAAGATTCTTTCTCAAATGGATCAAACCTATCAAACATCACCCTCATGAGGAAGCAGAAGACTCTTACTCAATATTTCAAGCATCTCAAGAACACTATCCTCAGTAAGGAAGCAGAAGATTCTTCCTCAAATAGATCAAACCTATCAAACGTCATCATAGAGGAAGCAGAAGACTCTTTCTCAATAGTTCAAGTGTATCGAGCACCATCCCCATGGAGGAGGCAAAAGATTCTTCCCCGATGAACCCAAGCACATTAAAGTAATCCCTGGTGAGGAAGTAGAAGATTCTTCCCCAAAGTATCTCTAGTAAGGAAGCAGAAGATTCTTCCCTAGTGAGTCCTATACACCAAAAAATCCCCGGCGAGGAAGCGGAAGATTCTTCCTCAAATTCTTCAGCGAACCATGAAGGAAGCAGAAGATTCTTCCCTAGTGGATCACACATTTACACTACTCCTCAGTGAGTCCATCCATACTACTCCTCAGTGAGTCCATCCATATTACTCCTCAATGAGTTTCTCAAACCTATTCAAGTCGTGGGAGGCAGAAGATTCCTCTCCATGCACACCTACTACTTAGTGAGTTTTTCCACCATTCCAAGTGGATCCAACAATCAAGACTTCTCCTACACATATCCTCCGAGAATTGAACATGTAGGCACAATAGGAAAAAGTAGAGATAGTGATAAAGAAAGAGACCAAGGTCAACTCGAGGCAAGAGCCTCACAAGAAAAGGTAGAGAAAAAAGTGAAAAAGATAAGAGGAACAAGTCACTCAGAGAAGTTTGAGGCAAGATCCCCGAATGGACACCACAGAGCCTATATCCTTTGTTGTTTGTTAGGTTAGCTTGTAAAAGTCACTTTCCATTTGCTTGCAAGTGGCAAAACAGATTTTGGGATAGTGAACCTGTCGCTGCTTGTTTCTCGAGCAATAAAGGTAGGACTTCGGACATACGAATCCCACGTAGCTCTTCGGAGTTGCACCCCGCCCCATGTATGTGTGATGTGTCTCGTGTGCGTAGGTTGGGCCCGAGCTATATATTGAAGCAAAATGTTTTGTCTCTTATTCTTTTGATTCCATTAGCAAAGCTCGCAAATCAAAAGAGGGGCATCTATAGACACCGCATTTTGTATCCCTTACAACTTGGCCCCCATTCCCCAATGATGCTCGAACTCTAAGGCCTAATGCCAATTTAGAGTCCAATCAAATATTAAATTGACTTGAGGTATGTTAAAATTGAAAATATAACTTTTTAAATGAGTAAAAATCTATTTTTGGAAATAAAATGACCAAAGTTGCCCTTGGCCTACGTACGTGGGTCGCAGCCAGCGTAAGTGGGTAAAAGCATGCGTACGCGGGACATTCCTGCGTACGTAGCTAGGGTTTCAAAAGTATAAGAAAGACAAGTTTTCTGCAATAATGGCTGAGGTTTGGAATGAATCCACATCATTTGGGAGCCATTCTAAATCCCATTTTTTCAACTATAAAAAGCCTTACATGGTACATTTTCAAAGGACACATAGAGAACTCCCACGGGAAAATATAAAATTCACTACAAACAAGTGAGTCAAAAGGGAGTTTTTCACAAAACACCCTCAAGTCAATTTTATTTGATTGGGACCTTTTCTAACCCTAATCCTTTTAGTTTAATGTTGCTAATCATTTTCTTATTGGTTTGTGAATAGACTTAATTGAGGAGAACGGTTAAAATCAAGCTTGGAAAGCTTTTGTTTAAGGTATTGGGTCTAACCGTTTCTCTTTATTTCTTTTTCTTTTCAGCTTTTCTTTCTGCATTTTAATCTTGTTTTCTACGTAGTTTATGTTTGTGTATGTCTGTTTAAGTAAGTTTCTTAGTTCTTTTCATGTTTTATGCACATTAGGTTGTTAGATTTTCGTTTTAAAGTTCTGCTCTATTTTTGCCTTTCTAGGTTTTCTAGGCAAGGACTTCCGTATGCATAATCTTGCCTGCGCATGTAGGCTTGATTATGTGCATGCAGGCCTGTGCTAGCGTGCGTGATGCCGTTGTCCAGAAACCCTAAATTTTTGTTTGTTTGTTTTATCTCTACCTTTACATGTTTGTTCTGTTTAGCCCCCTTTTTTTTTAATATGTTTTAGGCTCTATAGGCTCTCGTCTACCTCTTTCACATGCTTGTTTGCTATCACATGTTTAGATTAGGGTTTGTCTTAGCTTTGATACCATGCCATTCATTCACATGCCCATTCATCAATGCCATAGGTGCTATGTTGCTGAGAGGTACGTAAGGTAAGTCATGCATTCACATGAACATGCATGTTGTTTGTTTAATCCTTCTTTGAGATATGAAGTTAATGCCTTGTTCATAAAATGATTTGTTTGCTTTTGATGATATGCTTGCTGCCTTGTTTTAAATGAATGCTAGGGTTTCTTTTGTATGTTTAGCTCTCTTTTGTTTGGTGGATAGATAGGTATGTTTGTTTGGGATGAAAAATGCCATGTTGTATGCTAGATGTATGTTAGTGTGTGTGTGAGTCTAGGATATAAGTGTTGAGTTAGTTTTTTAATAGGGTTAAGGAATAAGACACAATGGTGGGAGGCCAACCTTAGGGTTAGGCGATCTTGGGTGCCTATCACCTCCCAAGAGCGTACCTAAACTCCAAACCCATATCTCTGGTATTAAGATCAAAAGGTCCTTCCTCAAAAGGATGCTATATATATGATTCCTAGACCATTGCAAAAATTAGGTGGCGACTCCCCTTTTGTGCCCATAAGGAAGGGGCTTCCTGCAAAGAAGTTTGCTTCCTTCTTATTGAATGCATCCAAGCCATTGAGAGTTTCAGCCAAGATCATGCCCATAAGGTTTCTATTCCTCAAGTCAGCAACCACTAAGCACATCCTATGATCCACACAATAACTCTCATGAACCAAGAAGTATCTTGCAAGCATGCATAGGCAAAAGGTATTAAGGAGTCGGGAGCACGGTATCTAGATCATTAGGACAGCTGACCGAGAGAAGTATACAAAGATGAGCCGAACATTCAACTTGCCAAGAACACACCATTGCTTGGCCTTCTCAAGAGGAACACTCAACAAAGCTTGAATCAAGATAAGAAGATCAACACCCATGGTAGGAAAGACAAGGTCGTTCACCAAAGGTTCACCCATGATTGCACTAAACTCCTGAAGAGTGGGGCATATCTCTACACCGTTGAATTGAAAAACATGTCGAGTAGGGATCCAATAATTGGTAGCAGCACAAAGAAGAGGTTCATACTCCTTGATTTAATGGTATGGAAAAATGGAAGAGAGACCATAAGGAATGATGGCCTATTTGAAACTAGGGCCGAGCTTCCTAATCCAAGTCGAAACTTCAAAGGGGGAGAATTCTGCCATTGGGAAACCTAGAAAAAGTGTTTTCTAGGAGCAAGATATGTTTGGTGAGGTTTGGGAGCCCTCAACAGCTATTTTATACTAAGGAGGGGCGGCTAGGGTTTCTTTGACCCGTGGCATGCGTAAGCATAGTCAAACCTACGTACGCAAGCTCCTTTACACGCACGCACAGTGAGAGGCAAGACCCTAGTTTTCTTTGTTTTGAGTATGGTTTTCTTCCACATGCTTCTCTTATGGATCCTATGGCCCGAAGGACTATTCAAGACACAACTCAAGCTCAGATTTTTAAGCATCAAAGACGTTGACACCTCATGGCTTTTTGTGTCGACCACCCATTGCAGTGACGCTCGCGTGCATTTGCACGTGATGTGGAGGTGTGTCATACCTCAGTTGTGTAACTGGAATGTGAGTCGATTTTATGGAAATTACCAAGGATAAGTGAAGTCGCCACCAATCGTTGGGTTTTATCTAAGGTGTGATTGGTCACCTGATTCTATTTGATTTTATTACCGATCCTATATTAAGAAAAAGTTCGTTTTTCCTAATCTAATGTGGATGAGCGAAAAATCTTGATTCTTGAGTTTGAAAGTTTTGGTTACGTGTGGGAAAGGTGTTAAGCACCCCGTAATGCTATAGAACAAGTCCAATTGGATATTGGGGTAAGGTTCAACTGTAGGTTGGTATAAGGTACTGGGATTCCTTTACTTGTAACCGCTTGTTGTGATAATAGTGGAATTTCGGGAGCGGTGACCTGAAAATCACCCGGTGGGGTTTTTGCCATGTAGGTTTTCCCCATTCGTAAACAAATCACCGTGTCTTTTATTTTTTGCTGCATATTTAGTTATTTGGTGATTTGTTTGTGCTACCACGCACTTTGCATGTTAATTTGATTAATTAATAGACTTGGCTAATTAATCAATTAATTTATCACAAGAGGTCAATTTGTTTTTTGGCCTATCATTGTGAAAATAGGGGTTTAGAACAACTTCTAGACGATGTGAGATTCATTCCAAACCTCAATCTTTAAAGCAGAAATTTGCCTTTTTTATATTTCTAGAAACCTAAATGCGCGTGTAGGATCGGGCCTACATGCACATGTATCATGTCTATGCATGCAGGTTGATTCCTGTGTGCGCAGGCTATGGGCTGCCTTGGCATTGCTTTTCCAAAAATAGATTTATTTGCTCATTAGAAGTTATATTTTTCATTTTAACATTTCTCAAGTCAATTTAACATTTGATTGGGCCCTAAACCAACCTTGGGTCTTAGAATTTCAGCATTATTGAGGAATGAGAGCCCGAGTCGTAAAGGGTACAAAATGCAATGTCTATAGGGTAGGACCTGTCCTGACCAGCCGTTGGGCGAGGTACCTTTGTCCATAAAAGTAAATACTTATGCCGAAAATACGCTTATCACTACCCATAACTATGATGTTGTTTAACACCTTGCAATCAATAATACAAATTGAACAAAACCAACCAACTTGTGAGATAATTTATTTGTTATCCTCAAAAAACTTTTCAAGTAATTATCCTCAAAATCTTGTAACCAACAATAGGATAGCTATTAAGTTGGATGAAGTGCCATGTAGGGAGAGTGGATGAGATAATTAAATAAAACATCTGAAAAGTAAGATTGTTGTGATAAAAAATGGATACCAAGCTGAAGATAGTTTATGATTTTGTTCCATAACTATAATTATGAGGTAAGCTAAAAGACATGGCTTGTAAATCTGATATATTAACATCATCAATATCAAAGGGACCACTTCAAAAAACTAGGGCTATACCAGCGTTTTTAACCCGCGGCTATAGCCCAAAAAACTGCTAATATAGACCCAAATGGCCTATCCCAGCGCTTTGTTTCTCAGCGTTTTGTAGTGTTGCCCAACGAGTGTGACAATAGGTCTTGTGGACCTACACCGGTAGTTTTGAAACCCTATACCAACGCTTTTTTAAAAGTATTGGGATATCCTTTATCGGCAGTTTCAAACCCTATATTGGCACTTTTTATAAATGAAAACTACAATTATAGGAGAACCAATAACAGCGGTTTTAAAACTATCACTATAGGACTTTTTATATTTTTCTCATTTTACATTTAATGGCGGTTTTCAATACTCTATACTAGCGCTTTTTTGCTTCTTAAAACCACTGTAATAAGCTAGGCCTACACCTGCGGTTTCAAAACCGCCACTATAGGAAATTCAAGGAAATAAAAATATATCTTATACCAGCGGTTTTAAACTACTGTAATAGGCCAGGCCTACGCCTGCGGTTTCAAAACTACCACTATAGGAAATTCAAAAAAATAAAAATATATCCTATACCAATAGCTTTAAAACTGCTGTAATAGGCTAGGCCTACGTAAAATAAAAATATATTCTATACCAGCAGTTTTAAAACCGCCGCTATATATATATATATATATATATTTTAGACACCTATATTGTTTTCCTGCATTTTGCTTTAACATCCTGTTTATAGTTAATCAAAATACATTACCAAATACACATCCACTTTACACCAATCAACCAAATATATTTATGTATAACATATCAGTAATTATATGCCAAAATAATACATTCCAAATGTCTAGAATATTATGCTAAAAAAAATATATTCCAAATGTCTAAAATGTTATAATAAAGTTTCCAACTGACATATAAGCAGGATGTTAAAGCATTATGTAGGAAATCAATATAGGTGCTTGGAAAAAAATATATATATTAATGTTTGAAAATTTATTATACATAAAACCAACTAACTAGTACAAGATAAAACCCACAATCTGCATGTTTCCTAATGCCTGTCACTGAATGGACATCCACTACATCATGATCACCATCCTATAATATATTAAATGCACAATGAATTAGTTCATTTAACAACAACGTTACTAACTGAATGAGACCATATCACTAGTCTATTCCCCACCCTAATTTCAATCTTGTATTCTATTGCATTTAACATTTATTTCTACAATATACAGTGGATTGAATGATCAAATATAACCCGAAAATAAGAGTACACAACTCAACAAGCTTTTACTACCAGGCATTTGCAAAATTCCCACTCTTAGAAGTTCTAGCCTTTAGAGAGTATATGTTACAATGAACCTATTGAAATTCAAATTCCTAATTTCTGCACTCATAGTAGAGCAATGGAGCAAAAAGTTATTTTTAAAGCACCCTATAGCCTAACTAAATGGACTCTGAAATTTCTTCATCAAACTCACTTCAACTTTCAAGGCTTCAAAACCACGGCATTTCTCCTCCAAATCAGCTATTTGAGTTGTCATCTTCTTAACCCTTTGGTCTGTTGCAGTGGATTTTAAGTACAACATATTAATATACATTACCAACTTAAAGTTAGAATACCGAAAGAATACATTCCAAATGTCTAAAATTTTATACCAAAAAAATTACTATCCAAACATCTAGAATGTTATAATAAATTTTCCACATCATCAACTATCCATAGGATACCTCCCTCACCAGTCTCACCCTGCAACAGTGTTCCAAGAACCGCCAAAAGTTCTTTCATCCTTGCCTAATATTCACAATTAAATAAAATAACATATAAGAATTGTAGATAATACGTATAATTCCCGTTTATTTATAATCAACAATGATAATTTAATTTGCCAGGATAAGGAAATCAACAAGGAGCTCCTTGTACTTTCTATATAACACTTACAATGTTTTGTGCCGCTCTTTGGGTTGCCAGGATAATGCAATTTCACATGTAAATGTCACACTTCGAAGAAAACTGTTTAAAAAATAAAATCAAACAACTTCATACAGGTAATAGTCAGAATATCTATAGCATAAACAATATAGAAGGTACATTAATATCATGATGACAAATCCAGCACATATCTGCTAGGAATCCAACTAGCAAAGTTGTAAAGCACTCACCTCGATCTAAAACAATGCTGTCATTGTAAAAAATGTCATAACGACTCAACCAACCACCAGTCCCATGACCTCCAAATAACAACAGCTGCAAAGAAAAAAATTTAGCAGTAACATTTAAGGAATTATAAGGAAAAAAGTTTCAGCATCGGCACAACAGCACATGAACAGAAATCAACAAGAAGAATATAAAGGCTGCTGAAGATGTCATTACATAGTGCCCTTCGGAGGTCACAGTATGACCACAACGAGGAGAAGGAGCTTGACCTGGAAGCTTCAAATGCGTCCATCCAGGTGTTTCATTCTCTTCCTTCCACAACAAAGAAATGACATAAATTCAACTTAGTTTACAAAAGAACTTCTAATAGAACTATTTTTATTATTCTCTAGCACTCAAGAATTGATTGAGAAACTTCACTTCAAAAAAAGCATATGCAGGCAAGGATTTCTTTAAAGTACTTATTAGAAGACAGAAAAACTCCTCATTGTCAAATAAACATGGACTTCTCCACAAATTAAATTCAGAGAACAGTTTTTTAATAGTATTTATCAGAAAGAAATTTACATGATACATCCATTAATCTATAGAAGAGATTCATTCATTTTACGCATCTTTTGGCAGATGGCTTTGCACACAATTCCAACCACTACTTTCAACATATTTATTCTTCAAGAATATTTCCAAATTAGGGCCACATTAGATTTCTTGTGTATATATATCACTCATCAGTGTCATCATGTTCCATGTAGCATTGGCAGGTAAAATCCATCACATAGATTGTAATCCATATCTACTACGTGAATGGAAACACCAGAACTGTGTATGACATTACTTTTAGGAATTTATGATCTGCCATATCATTATGTAATTATAACTGCAATCCATTGCAATCATTCTATTCACAATAATCGATTGGTACCTTAGTCACAGTATCTTTTCAAGATAGGTGATCTTCCACATGTTTTGTAAAGGAACTAAGAATATAATGTTGATATACACTTGATCTGGAACTTGTGGAATAATATATTAAGAAAATTGAAATATGCAACCCAAATGAAATTATGAAATCAAGAAAAAGTGATTTGCCAAGCATAAAAGCTATATGGTATATGCCACAACACCACTCACATCAATTTATTTGATGAAAATTTTAGAATACATTTGGATTACTAAAGAGGATTAGAAAAAAGGGAAGGAAAAAAATAAGAAGAAAGCAAAAGTAATTATTAACCTTCTTCAATAAGACCCTTCAAGCCCCATAAATCACCCATAATTGGCCCACCACCTCCTATTTAAGTCAAGAAAAAGCAGCCATGTCAGTTACAAACATCTTAAATGAACATAAGCAAGTAAATAACCTACTATATAAGTATAGTTCTGACTGCAGCACCCAAAAAATTGAAATTGAAATGTAATTAATTTGAACTCTTTATAATAATTCACAGCATAGATGCCTTTAGTAACAGAGATATGAGAAGTATCCGAAATGAAAAAATTGATAACAATGATATCAAACGTACATCTCTCTTCAACCTCACAAAAAAAATGGCAACTTTTGAATACAAAATTTTAATCAAGATGAAAATTTTAAATTCAATAATGACTCATCACCAAACCTTGTTTCTAAGCAACTATGAAACCTAATCAACTAAACATTAACCAAAATCAAAACTAAAAACCACACAATCAACTAACAATTACACAAAAATATACATATAACCCAAACCAAACTTCAACCAAAAGCAAAACTAAAAAACCAGAAATTTAACTACAAATATATACACAAAAATAACTACAAAATAGAAATGAGAGCTAGAGAGACTTACCTTGCTTTGGGTAGGGGCTAGGGTTTTGGGTAGTATTTTTGGGTTTGAAATTTTGGAAGAGAAAGGATGGGATTTGAGTAAGGAAGAAGAAAGAAGGAGGGGAAGTGGGTTAAGGAGAAGTGGCCATGGCCATGGTGGTGGGGAACGGGGTACCCAAAATGGTGGGGTGGAGATGGGCGAAGGGGAAGAGGAAGGGGATGGCTAGGAAAGGAAGAAGGGAAGCCATGGCGTGGAGAGTGAAGGTTGGCGGCGTGGAGGGTGGAGGTCGGCGGCGTCGAGGCTGGAGCTTGTCGGCGGTGGGATGGGTAGAGAGAGAGAGAGAGAGAGAGAGTGGATGAGAGGAAAATATTTGAAATAAGGAAGTGGGAGACCGAAAATGAGAGACCAAAGTGGTGGGAAGCTAAAAAAAAATAATAAGAGGAATGATACAAACACAAACTATTTTACAATATTTTTTACAAACTGCTGATGTGGCTTTAGTAATTTTCAAATAATTATTGGTAAATATAAATGTGATGTTCGTAGTGGACCCATATTAGAACTAATAAGAATTTGCCACATCAATAGTTTGTAAAAATGTTGTAAAATAGTTTGTGACTGTAACATTACTCAAAAAATAAAAGTGGGAAGTCTGAAAATTTTTAAGTGGTGAGATGGACTTATTGTGGTGAAAATGGCACTTATTGCAGTAAAAATGGCACTTATTGCAGCAGTCTGTAATAAGTTTTAAACCTATTATGGCGACTGTTTTACTTATTGCAACGATTTTAAACTGCCATAATAAGTCAAGCAATTTTCAAAATATTTTAAAATTTTGAAAACCTTGTTTTTTTACTTCAGACCTATAGTGGCAGTTTTAAAACCACCGTAATAGGTCTTTAAATTCAAAAAAAAAAAAAAAAAAAAAAAAAAAAAAAAAAAAAAAAAAAGATCCCAACTTAATAAGCTATTATGGCATTTTTAAAACCACCACAATAGATCGTTAAAATCTGAGAAATGTTAAAACCTATAACGCTGGTTTTAAAACCACCATAATAGGTCTTTAAAATTCAAAAAATGTCCCAACTTAATGAGCTATTATGGCGGTTTTAAAACTGCCACTATAGATCATTAAGTTGGGAATTTTTTTTTTCCAAAATTTTAAAGATCTATTACGGCAGTTTTAAAACCGCCGCTATAGGTTTTTACATAATAAAACCAATAGCGGTAGTTTTAAGACTGTCGCTATAGCTAATAGCTCATTAAGTTAGGAATTTTTCTTTTTCAAAAATTTAAAGATCTATTATGGCGGTTTTAAAACCGCTGCTATAGGTTTTTACATAATAAAACCAATAGTAGTAGTCTTAAGACTATCGCTATAGCTCTGAATTATGACAAAACCTATAGCGGTAGTTTTAAAACCGTCGCAATAAGCCTTTAATATGAGCAAACTTATAGCGGCAGTTCTAAAACCGTCGTAATAGGTCATTTAAAATACCAAATATATATTAATTTCAAACCTATAGCAACGGTTTTAGAACTGCCGTAATAGGTCTTTAAATTCGAAAAAGAAGGTCTCAACTTAGTGAGCTATTAAGGCATTTTTAAAACCGCCACAATAGATAATTAAAATTTGAGAAAAGTTAAAACCTATTGCAGCGGTTTTAAAATGGCTGTAATAGGTCTTTAAAATCCAAAAAAAAAATAGTCCCAACTTAATGAGCTATTACGGCGATTTTAAAAATATGCTCCTTACCTGTGTTAGCATTTTGAAATTACACGTATAAATTGTAACTTATCCTCTTAATCAAACTTGAAAAATCTACAACTACCACAATACAAAAATTATTGGGTATATTATATAAATAAAATAAAAATAAAATAAAATAACCTATTAGGTATTGCCTCCAAGCATTTTGGATTACTTCAAATACAAATTCTAATTTATCTTATTAATAAAGTTGATCTTTTTAATCAAATCTTAAAAACCCAATACTTCTAAAATACAAATTATATTGGCTCCAAGTCAAGAATTTTATTGGCGCCAATTCAAACATGAAATTTTTTTTAAATGGTGGCAGCAAAAAGAATTACTAGTAAGTGAAAAAATTTTCAATATTTCATTCCTAATTTTAATCCAATACTACATCTTTTCCATTACTAGTAAGAGTAGAGTATTCTTAAAATTCTCAGCAAAAACAATAGGGTATTCCTAATTTTAATCCAATACTACATCTTTTCCATTAACCTTTTGCTAATGGGTTCCATGCCAACATAAAACTCTACCTGTTGCTTTCCATCATCTCCAACATAAAACTCTATTCTTTTCCATTATCTTTTTTAAAAGAGTTATTAGTAATGAGGCGACTAAAAAGGTACCCCGATTTTTAAATTTATTTTTTAAATATTTGTTGGTTTTTTTTCAAATGGTTTTGAAAATAAATTAATGATTTTTAATTTTAGAAACATGACCACATTTTGGGACATCCCAAAATGGAATAGATGACAAACTAACCAGGATAGAGGGAGTGTATATATATATATCCTAAAGTTAAAGACTATAGCGGCGGTTTAAAAATTGGGACCGTAATCGAAATGAAGAAGCCTATAGCGGCGGTTTTAAAATCACTGAAATAGGTATTTGAAATGAAGAAGCGTACAACGGCAGTTTTAAAACCGCTAGAATAGGTATTCAAAATGAAGAAGCCTACAGCGGCGGTTTTAAAACCACCGGAATAGGTATTCAAAATGAAGAAGCCTATAACGGCATTTTAAAACTGCCATAATAGGTATTCGATATGATGAAACCTAAAGCGGCAGTTTTAAAACCATCAGAATAGGTATTCGAAATGAAGAAGTCTATAGCAGTGGTTTTAAAACCGCCGTAATAGGTATTCGATATAAAGAAGCCTAAAGAGGTGGTTTTATAACCGCCAGAATAGGTATTCAAAATGAAGAAGACTATAGCAGTGATTTTAAAACCGCCATAATAGGTATTCGATATGAAGAAGTCTACAGCGGCGGTTTTAAAACCGTCGGAATAGGTTATTTAAAAAAATTAAAAATTAAAAATAAAAATATTAATTTCAAACCTATAGCAACAGTTTTAAAACGCTGTAATAACTCTACCTATTGTGGCAGTTTCAAAAAGTGCCATGGTAGGGAATCTATAGCAGCGGTTTAAAAAGTGCCAGCTTTAAACTACCGTAATAGGTCAACCTATTGTGGCAGATTTCAAAACCGCCTAGAAAAAAACGCGACTGTAAAACCAGTTTTTTGTAGTGGACATTGAATGTTCAAATAGTGTATAAAACATCTTGAACGTTTAGACCCCCAATTTACAAATTACCAATTCAAGCTTAATATCAAACAATATATGTGTGGAAAATGAACATAAGCTTATAACAAAATTGATAGACAATCTAAACCAAATAAAATCACATCCACAGCAGAAATTAAATGGCAAAGATTAAGGGAAGAGAGATGCAAACACAAGGAAAACACAACGATGTGTTATCGAAGAGGAAACCGAAGCTCTCGGCGTAAAACCTCTCCGCCGCCCTCCAAGCGGTAAATAATCCACTAAAGAATGAAGTTGGGATACATGAATAGCAAAAGACCCTCCAAACCTAATCTACCCAGTGTACCTAAGCCCTCCAAGCTCCTACTCCAATGAGGTTACGCCAAACCTATTTCTTCTTTAGCTTACCGGATTCCACTATAACCCATAGCATCAACCAATATGAATTGATTCCTTCCAAACTGCTTCCCAAAGCACCAAAAAGCCTTCTCACAGATATGGGTAAGGTGAGAAAAGGATTTGGTTAAAGAACCTCTCAAGGATGTAACAATGGAGAGGGTAAGAGTTGAGGAATTTGAAGAGTCACTATGTAATGTGGATGAGTCAATTTTGTTTTTCTCTAGGGTTTCTCTCTCAAAATTCTCTCTGGAAGCTCTCAATATTTCATAGGTATAAGGGGTATTTATACTAGAGTGAGAAAGGAATGTGAAGAGTCAGTTTTTCCATAATAGAGTGGACTGGCAACTTGGCCTCGCGACTTGACTGAGTCGCGAGTCCAAGCCGCGAGCTAACTGAATGGCCAATCTGGACTTTTTGTCTTATAGTGCTACAGCTAGCATGACAATTCAGCTTCTCTGCAGCTTCACTCGTGTGCATCTTCTGGCGGCTTGCGAGCCGCAAGCCACCCACGAAATCCAGCCGCGAGTCCCTATTTCACTGCACAGTCTTGAGCATTTCTTCACACTCTCTCACACACTACCCTTACATGATTCCCACCTAAACACAGGGTTACTAATTGCTAAATTACAAGCAAATTTGGCACGGAATAAAGCCAACAAGATGGTTGATTAAATTCAACCTTACAGACATGAAAAGTCACAATCCTCCAATTTATCCAAGAAACTACCCTGAATCATCTTTGCTATCTCTTCTCTTGTAACCTATGAAACACATAATGATTGGTCAAGAGAATTGTGTTTTTGTTTGCAATGAGAGAGAGAGAGAGAATGAGTGAAGAACTCAACAGAGAGTGAGATAAAGAAAAAAACAATGGAGAGAGAAGGGTATAAAGGGGGAAGTTAGGACTCAAGAGTCGGGAGAAGATTATAAAAGAGTCGGGAAAAGATTATAAAAGAATTGGATTTTTATTGTTTTTTAAAAATTATAAATAAATAAATAACATTAATGATGTGAAAATTTGTGGAGGCTGCAAAGCTTATGTGGTGCAACCTAAAGAAGTTAACAACTGGTCAAACATTTTCAACTTTATAGTATTTATAGATTATTAGGATTTTGTTTGGGAATCGCCTATTTTGCTGAAGCTGAAAACTTTTCGCTGAAACTGAAAACTTTTCGCTGAAAGAACTATAGCAAAATAAGCTAAAAGCTAGCTGATTTTTTTTTTTTTTTTTTTTTTTTGGCCAAAAGTACTCTAGAAAAAAGCTGAAAGTGCTGAAAGTACTGTAGAAAAAATTTATGCGTATTAACCCTATTTTAATGCTTGAATATGCAAAATAACTTCCATACATGAAAAACAAATATTTAACAACAACAACAACAACAATAATAATAACTAATTTTTTGTCTTAGCTATAATTTACTATCAGGTTTGTTATATCATAATTAAAATACATATTTCACCAAAGCCATTAATTAGAGTTACCAAAAAAATACCATATGTTAATGGTAATTATAACAAGTTTTTAGATTTTAACCAAAAAAAAAAAAAAAATACCATAATATAAATGGTAATTATAACATTAGTAACAAAGGAAGTCCTACGATGGAAGAATCCCACATATTAATGTTGTGATATTGTTCCGAACCACTTTCATCTCAAGTTCATCTAAATAAGAGATCACATGTGCCATTTCATCGTAATAACCTCCTTCGTGACTTTCACATGAGTCCCATCTAGAAAGCCTTTGTCCAATATCATTGTCTTCATGTGATCTAATAAAATTATGAAGAACCATTGTAGCAACAATGATGCGTACTTAAATATGTATATCATAGTTGGGCATATCTCCAAAATTCTCCATCTATTCTTCCAAACACCAAAAGTTTGCTCTATGACAGAACGAAGTGATAAATGGAGATAATTAAATTTCTCCTCTGGATTTTGTGGTGTTTGGCCTTGTTGAAAATCAGGGAGGTGGTACCTCTCCCCCTTAAATGGTGCAAGGAACCCTTTCTTCATAAGGTACCCTGAATCAACAAGATAATATTTTCCTGCAAATGAGAATGTTTATTACATTAGCATTTTCACTAGAAACAAGATTTTAATACATTAATTAAAATCCAACAATACAAACCAAGTGAAGGTTTTGGGAAGTTGTCACTTTCATTATTAAGGCAACTTAAAAATATTCTTGTGTCATGTGCTGACCCTTCCCATCCAATACCTACAAATGTGAATTTCATGTCAAAATCATAAGCACACATGCAATTGATTGTTGGCTCCCCTTTCCTTCCTCTATATGTATGTTACTTATGAACTAGTAAGACCACGGTGACATGAACCCCATCAATCGCTCCAATGCAATCCTAATCATTGCCATAAAAAATGTCATATGCAATTTGCAACATGTTTTGATCATAAAGATAAATTGAATAAAATTAAATCAAGATACCAAAATAACATAGTATCTTGAAACGTGGCCAATATCTATTAGAATATTGAATATGTTGTGGCACATTAGGAAATGCAAGATTAGCGGGCTTGATAATGTCTTGTGACATAACATTGCTTAACAATGTAACTACAATTTTCATGCGTTTGCTTATTGTCTCACTCGAACGTTGAAATCTATCTTGAAACATTTTATTACACATGCCATGACCAAGTACCACCAATGTAATTGCCATAGACTCTTCCAAGCGAACTCTTTTGCTACCCTCATATCCATATTGAGTGCTCAATGTATTACACAATTCTCCTAAAACAAGGCATGATACTCTAAATAAATTGCGACATTTCCGCTCATTCCCATGTAAAATATATTGTGCCCATTCATAACCTGTTTCTACATTTGTATGCATCGGTACTTTGTTCATATACGTCTCCATGTAAGCTATGACACTTGCATACCCAGCCAAATATGCTGTGTGTACAAGCTCATCACTTATTTTAAAATCCATTTCCCTGCATATATGTGGTAACATAAACCAAACTATACATATAAAAATTACTCAAGCAACAAAAGTTCATAGTACCTCACAACCATTTCATCATTTCATAAATCAAATAAAATTAAAATGCTATAACAATACCATGAACAAAGAACATATAAATTAAGCAATGTAAAGGTGACATCAAGCACATAGAGAAAGAAGAAGATCTGAGTCTTTAAGTAGATTAAGCTTGTACCTAAAAAAATTGTAGGGTCAAAGATGCTGACCTGAACAAAGAGAACAAAAGTGGATTTGTGAGTTTGAGACTCCTTGATCTAAGAAAACCCAAGAAAGAAAGTTGAGAAATGGGGGAAGGAAGTGGAATACGAAAAGGGTCAAATAGGTTATATGCAGCTAACGGATGTAGTGAAGTGAAACATATAGATAAAGTAGTAAAATACTAATACACCCTTAAAGATACAGAGAAGAATAAAGAGAGACCCAATAGGGGAATTATAAATAAAGTGGGCAAAAAAACATCTTGGCTGGAAACACTTTATTACATTCACAAGCTATTCACATAAACATACAACATAAGTAATACTAAAACATAAGTTCTTAACCTATTCCATAATTAAATAAAACATAAATTCTTAACCCCACAACATGTTTTTAAGCAATACTAATAAAAGACAAATACTCCAATTACATAACACATACGCTCCTGAAAAATTAACCCCTTCAATACAAGCACAATTCACCAAAGATTACCTTTAATCCTTCGTACCAGTGGTGACGCCACATTGAGGCCAGGGTGTTCTTAAATTTTCTTATTTGTTTACCTTTAAAAAAAATAGGAACACCGTCAAGTGCAAAATCAGGAACACCCTCAAATAATAATAAAAAAATTATATGTTCTACTTTCAAGCAAAAAAAAAAAAGCCCAAAAAAAAATTTTGAACTAAAATCTGGAAAAAAAAAATTGTAACAGAGCAAGCCCATTGCCCAAAGCCCAACATCAATCCTAAACAACAGATGAGAAACCAAACCCAATCTAAAGAAAAAAAACAACATACGACAAACCCAACAGATGGTAGCAAACCCACAGATTCTCAAAAAAAAAAAAAAAAAAAAAAAAAAAAAAAACCTAAAGAAAGATGATAGCAAACCTAACCCGCGGATGGTAGCAAAAATTGAAATTAGAAACAGAGAAACCTAACCTAAAGAAAAAAACCTCATCAACCATCAACGACCAACGGACGGCGCCTCCGCCTCAAACTCGAGCAACAGAGCTCATTGCCATCGGTCATCGTCAGTCGAATTGGAGATCGGTCATCGCCTCGACCTTGCCAGTCAGATCGGAGATCAGAATAGCACAGATCAAATCGGAGATTCCTTCCTCACCAATCGCCTCGACATGCCGCCCCTCAGCCTCAGGCCTCCCTGCTCCCTCAACCCCAAGGTATTTCATCTTTACTTTACACTTTTCTTCTCTCTAACTCTCCCTTTTTCTCTAATGGGTTCTCTCTACTCTCTTACTTCTCTCTGTCTCTCTCTCTCTTTTATCTGAAGACTAAAAGTATGAAAGTGAAATGAGAGTTTCTCTCTCTTTAAGACTAAAGACTTAATCTGATTGGCTGATTCTCTTTTTTTTTTTTTTTTTTTTGTTGGTGAAATTGCTTAGCTTTATTGAACTGTAATTGCTTAGCTTTATTGTAACTTTATTAATATTTATGATTGGCTGATTCTCTTTTTTTTTTTTTTTTCTTTTAGTGTATTGTCTATTGTGATTTGTGATTGTGAATTTCTAATTGGCTCTTGTGATTGGGGCTTGTCTGTTGAGTAGGGGGAGGGGTGAATGGGGCATGGGGCCAAGTGGGAAGTAAAGGCAGGCAGGCAGTGGGTTGGTAGTGGATAATGCATATGGGGTGTGTGCTAATAGTTAGTAAAGAAAAATAATGAAGCAACTAATAAATAATAATTAATAATTTAATTAACCAATACATTATAAAAGATAAACAAATTAAATTATATTAGGCTAAACAACAATTAATAATTTTATAATTAATGAAACAACAATATAACAAATTATAGTTTATAAAAGACAAACAAATTAATGAAATAGCTAAACAACAATAATTAATTATTTTATTAATATTTCAAATGAACTTATAGTTTATTATTTATTCTTTTGCTAGAATTATGGACAAATATTTGATAAGAAAACCGTGTACCCAAGATTCATCTCCTGTCCAAGATTCATCTTCTAAGCAAATTTGTGTTGACTTTATTTGCATGTTTTTTGATTGTTGTTGTTGTCAATATATAAATTTTTCTTTTTATTAGATTGTGTAATTTATGCTTATTGAGGAACATCCTGGAAAAAATTCTTGGAGTCACTAGATTGTGTAATTTATGCTTATTGAGGAACATCCTGGAAAAAATTCTTGGAGTCACCACTGCTTCGTACATATTGCTCACACACAAGCACAAATTTCAGCCCTGTACATCAAAAGAAAAACAAAGATAATATGAAATTATGAATAGCTAAATGACATGGGCTTTAAAAATGTGGAACTGGAATAACAAAAAATTAAAAAAATTGGTACCTTTCTTGATACAACACAAATGTATTAAAGAAGAAATGTATACCCATCGTATTGTATACCCATCATACAACATGTAGCACAAATGTATACCCATCATTATCATCATACAGCACAAATGTATACCCATCATAATCATCAAAGAATACCCAAAAAATTGAACTCTAATCTTTAACAAACCCTAAAAATGCAGCCACCCCCAACAAAAGGGAAAACAGATCAATAAATATAAAAAAATTTATAAAAACTCATCGACACATGGCTCATCTCCCTCACACTGGCGGCATCATCTTTGTCTTTCTTTCAGTCTCACAGCCTCTTCGAATCACTATGGGTCTGTTAGGGGTTTGTGCAAATAAAGGAACAGGGCAGAGTGACAGATTTGAAGCAGATATATGGGTTGTTGGTGGGTATATATGAAATTGAAGAGCATTGAAGAGGAAGGAGTTGTGGCATTGATGAGGAGAGAGTCGGGTTGTGGGAATTGAAAATGAGATCTTCTCTTCAGATTCACACTGCTGGGCTGAAGGGAAAGGGAAATATTCAGGTGGTATTTGGGTTGTTGGTAGGTAGATATGAAATTGAAGAGCATTGAAGAGGAAGGAGTTGTGGCGTTGATGATGAGAGAGAGTCGGGGTGTGGGAATTGAAAAGGAGATCTTCTCTACAGATTCGCACGGCTAGGCTGAAGAGAGAGAGAAATTCAAAATATGACCGTTGCTAAATGGTACGTATTGGGCAAAAATGTGGAAAATAAGCTGGGTTTTTTTACACATTGTAGGGTGGGATCAACAGTGAAAGGGGACCCACTTGGTGCTCCAAAATAAGCTTCTTCTTTTTTTCTTTTTTTTGAAAAACAAACACACACAAGGGAGAGGGAAAAGAGTTCTAACACAAAGACACACCACAACTCTACTCAAAAGTCATGGTAAATGCATAATAAGCTTTGTAAATCTCTAATGCCAAACGCACGCTAGATAATGTACTATATGGTATATACATGGGATGGTATATGTGAGTGATAATACGTAAGAAACAAGTGATCTTAGTTTGATAGTATAAGAATAGAGAATAATTTTTGAAAAATATAAAAAGTTGAGGTCGAAGTTCTCACTCAAATGAATGATACATGTGAAATCTCATACCTGATTGTTGCTCTAGTGAAATAAAAAGTAAAGTGCGAGGGTGAAATCTCAAGCCAATTGCTTGGTTCAATATATAAAAAACTTGCTCAAGCTAGATTTTCTCACTCAAGTAAGAAGGGAGTGAGAGTTGTTTTCCAAATCGCAATATGGGATATGTGGGTTGTGTGTCACTAATACCATGTCAAGGTGTGCAGTAGGATTCTGCTTGTCAAGTACTCAGTAAAGCTGGTGACAAAAGGCCCAAGCCCTGCCAAGTATAAAAGGGGCACAAAGTCTTTTCAATTAATGTCTCATACTAGGCATTGACGTCCGATATATATCACACCATCACCAATACATGCTGAAGGAACATGTGATGGTGTTGAGAGACAAATGATAGTAAGGTGCAATGGAAAACAAAAAACTTTGGACAAAAGATTGAAAAACAAAACTTTTTGTGCTAGGGTTTTGTACGCAACCTTGCTAGCTACATATGCAGGCACTCGACATGCATACGTACGTAGGTTTAGGATTGCATACCAGGGGCTGAGGGGCGACTCAAGGCTTATATCAATTAGGCGTTGGCTTAAGCTTTAATACGAAAATGTCCTAACTTGTAAGTGAATACTCAAATCCCAATAAGAAAAGACTTCATCCAAATAATTGTTTTGACAAAAATATTTTTAATTTAAATTGATAAAATCTTACTTTACACTGATTAAATTAACCATATCAAAAATCAAAAAACTTTATTAATAATTTTGTATCTTGAGAAGTGGGAAGCATTTAAATATTATATATTGATATGTAAAATTACCAATTAAATAAATATATAAAAATGCCCTCATTTAAAATTATCGCCTTAGAGTAGTCACAATGAGTATGCGATTTATTTTGACTTTAGGAAATTAGCACCAAGAAATTTATTCATGGTTCTAGCCTTAAATAGAAGATTCATTTATCTCGATGAATTGGGGGGGCAAGTTGCAGCAAGAAGTGTGTAAGACAATTGATTTTTTTTTTTTTTTTTAGAAGAAAGACCTCGAACTTTTATTGAAATAAAAATTAGCCATAATCGGCTATGAGAACATCATGAAGGTGGGAGGGAACATCCTCCATCCATACCACTAAACCTCTAACATGTATAGCATGTTTTGCTAGGTTGTGAGCTACATTATTACTTACTCTAGGCATATGATGAAAAGAAATACTAGTGAAAGTTCCTATGATAAATTGAACTGTTTTAAGAAGATGTCCGAAGGATGCCAAAGATTCCTCTTCACTTTTAAGAGTGTTGATGACAACCATAGAATCTCCCTCAAGAATAAAGGAAGAGAGACCTAGCTCATGAGCAAAGAGGATGGCTCGAATTGCCATCAAAGCTTCAACATCATCGGATGGTTGGGGGGTGGGGGGGGAAGAGAGACATTCTCCGAGAGGGATGCGAATGGTGAAAAGCAAGAAATGGCAATGGGGTTGATTTAGGTTGAGATATCTATTTAAGACTAGTAAGGGTTGCACGTGCTGCCCCTTGAGTGAGAAAATTTAAGATAGAATTTTTTTTTGTAGTATCAAACCATGTATTTAAATTTAGAATAGTTATTTACCATATGACTATCTATTTAGTAAGATAATTTCTTAGGAGAAGGTATTTTGTATCAAATGATACCATGTCAACGATATCAAAATCCAACAAGTGTGAGACATGTCAACAAAAAATAACTAACCCACTAACAATTGAAAGACGTGTTAATGGGTAGTTATTTTTTCACACATGTCTCTCATTTATTAGATTTTGATACGGATGACATGGCAACATTTGATATAAAATACATTTTCATTTCGTAGAACCTATTTACTAAAGACAGTATATATCTACTCACGTAAAAAATTCTACTAAGAACGATAACAAATGTTGTCATCTTCCAACAATAAACAACTAAGGTGTGATAAAACATTGTCACAATATTCAAATTTTCGTAATAAATGATGACATATGCTACAATTGAAACTCTTTATCAAATTAAATACCTACAACCATTTGCAATGAATATTTTGTTATTCATACTTCCTTCTTTATCATTTTATTTTATGAGCCTAACTACGATGTTATGCTTACTTGATTTTTGATGAACACATTTTTAAGAAAGAAAACAAAAAAATAAATAAATAACAAAAGACATATGTCATTGAAGCTTCTATTAGATAAAATCATACAATTATAAATCTAGAAGATTTAAACTTCTTGTGGATGACTAAATTTCGGGTCTGAAATAAATCAAACAAATAAAAATAGTTTCACAAATGCGAATTTGTATTGATGAATATGTGGTACAATTCTCTGTAATTACAAAAGAGTGATCCTCTTATTCGATCTCCTTAAAAGATTTGTTGCTTGGAATTGTGGTAATGTGATTTTGACTTAAGCACCAAATTTCTTTCAATTTGGCTGAAGGATGGATCGAAGACCCTTGAAACAGAATTACAATGAATCTTTGGCTATGAGCTTATTAGAAATTCTTTGTTCTTGAAAGATTTGTTGATTGGAATTATGGTAATGTGATTTTGACTTGAGCACCAAATATCCTTCAATTTGGCTGAAGGATGGATCGAAGACCCTTGAAACAGAATTACAATGAATCTCTAGCTATGAGCTTGTTAGAAATTCTTTGTTCTTCATGTGTTCTTCATCTTCAAAGGTTTGTGGTGGAAGGATTTTGGGGCTTTAAAGACTTAAATCCGTAAAGCTTCACTGATTTGTGGTTTGTTGAGGTTTTTGGAGGCTTTTAAGCTTAATTCCAGTGAACTTTGAGATCTAGGAAGATGATTTGGATGATTTCTCTTCGAATGTTCTTCATATTCGAAGGTTTGTGACGGAAGTTCTTCGGAGCTTTGGAGGATTGAATTCGTAGAGCTTCACCAATGTGTAATTCTTGAAGTTTCTAAAGGCTTTTGGGCTTGATTTCAACAAACCTTAAGATCTAGGCAGGTAGTTTGGATGATTCTGTTTTGAATGTTCTTTGTATTCGAAGGTTGAAGTTCTTGAAGTTCTTGGAGGCTTCAAGGCTTGATTCTAGTAGAGCTTCAGTACTTCTGAATCTTCTTTGATGCTGCTTGTGGCATAGATGCCTTGGTGTCTTCCAAGATTTCCCCCAAGATGTCTTGGTCTGCAAAAATGCCTTAGGAAGGCTTCTATTTATAAGAGTTTGTGGGTGGGTGAGCGACACGTGGCAAAGTTCAATTGGTGACATGTGTCACAATCTGATTGGAGGGGCTTTAAGACTTTTTCTCCAAGATATGTGGCATCTTTTGATTGGCTAAAATGTTTTAATTTTCAAGGTGACACATGTCAGCATCCAATTGGACTGCTTGTGTCATCGCTTACATGCGCCGAGCTGCTTATGTCATTGCTCACACGCGCTGATTTATGATTAGTTTTTTCATGCATTTTATGCTCCTACTTCAACGACACTTGGTAAATTCCTATTGGTTTCTAAATAGTGATAGCAAAACCTAGTAGCAGTACGTGACGCTTTGTAATTGGCCGTACTTTGTGAACTTGGTAGCATGATGTGTCAGCTTGTGATAGGTCAGGAATTTTCTCTCTCTACAAATGCCCCCTCAAGACTCGTTCACACACACAATTTCGGAGTGTGGTGGAGGAATGAGTTTCGAAAACGGATTTTTACACTTGACTCTTCAAGTGAAGTAGTTAAAGGCAGTGGCAACGCCACATTGAGGTCAGGGTGTTCCTATAGTTAAAGGCAGTGGCAACGCCACGTTGAGGCCAGGGTGTTCCCAGGAACACCCTGACCCAAAAATAAATTTTTTTTTTATATATAATAATTTAAATTTTCTTATTTGTTTACCCTTAAAAAAAAAAATAGGAACACCCTCAAGCGCAAAATCAGGAACACCCTCAAATAATAATAATAAAAATTATCTGTTCTACTTTCAAGCAAAAAAAAGCCCAAAAAAAAATTTTGAACTAAAATCTTTAAAAAAAAAAAATTGTAACAGAGCAAGCCCACTGCCCAAAGCCCAACATCAATCCTAAACAACAGATGAGAAACCAAACCCAATCTAAAGAAAAAAAACAACATATGGCAAACCCAACAGATGGTAGCAAACCCATGGATTCTCAAAAAAGAAAAAAACCAAAACCCAACATAAAGATAGATGGTAGCAAACCTAACCCACGGATGGTAGCAAAAACTGAAATCAGAAACAGAGAAACCTAACCTAAAGAAAAAAACCTCATCAGCCATCAACGACCAATGGACAGTGCCTCCACCTCAAACTCGAGCAACAGAGCTCATCGCCATCGGTCATCGTCAATCGGATCGGAGATCAGTCATCGCCTCAGCCTCGCCAGTCGGATTGGAGATCGTAATAGCACAGATCGAATCGAAGATTCCTTCCTCGCCAGTTGCCTCGACGTGCCGCCCCTCATCCTCAAGCCTCCCTACTCCCTCAACCTCAAGGTATTTCATCTTTACTTTACACTTTTCTTCTCTCTGACTCTCTCTTTTTCTCCAATGGGTTCTCTCTACTTCTCTTACTTCTCTCTGTCTCTGTCTCTCTTTTATCTGAAGACTAAAAGTATGAAAGTGAAATGAGAGTCTCTCTCTCTTTAAGACTAAAAACTTAATCTGATTGGCTGATTCTCTTTTTTGTCTTTTAGTGTATTGTCTATTGTGATTTGTGATTGTGAATTTCTGATTGGCTCTTGTGATTGGGGCTTGTCTGTTGAGTGGGGGGAGGGGTGAATGGGGCATGGGCCTGAGTGGGAAGTAAAGGCAGGCAGGCAGTGGGTTGGCAGTGGATAATGCATATGGGGTGTGTGCTAATAGTTAGTAAAGAAAAATAATGAAGCAACTAATAAATAATAAATAATAATTTAATTAACCAATACATTATAAAAGATAAACAAATTAAATTATGTTAGGCTAAATAACAATTAATAATTTTATAATTAATGAAACAACAATATAACAAATTATAGTTTATAAAAGACAAAAAAATTAATGAAATAGCTAAACAACAATAATTAATAATTTTATTAATATTTCAAATGAACTTATAGTTTATTGTTTATTCTTTTGCTAGAATTATGGACAAATATTTGATAAGAAAACCACGTACCCAAGATTCATCTCTTGTGCAAGATTCATCTTCTAAGCGAATTCGTGTTGACTTTATTTGCGTGTTTTTTGATTGTTGTTGTTGTCAATATATAAAATTTTCTTTTTATTAGATTGTATAATTTATGCTTGTTGAGCAACACCCTGGAAAAAATTCTTGAAGTCACCACTGGTTGAAGGTGGTGAAGCTTTCAGCAAGATGAAGTAATTTCAGAAAAGTAGACCCACCCGTATGAAAGGTTTTGATGAGACCACAAAATGATCAGCAAGTAGTTGAATGTACCTACATGACTGAGCCTTCTCAACAGAGGTTAAGTTGAAGTAATTTTAAAAGAGTGTTCCATGGTATTTGAAATGGGTCAGTAGGGCAAAAAGTCATTTACAAGTACCTAGATGTACTTGGTGATTGAATCATATCAGCAGAGGTTAAGCTGAGGTAATTTCAGAAGAGTATTTTGGATCGTTGGCAGCAATCACAGGGTGTAGAAGATGGTGATAAGGCTAGGATGTTGGCTGGGTACAGCATACAAAGCTATAGGGCTAGCCTCATGTTTTTAAGAATTCCTGGTGAAGTTATCTCAGAAGAATATACTTCGGATTATAGAGAGGACATGTGGGAAAGTGGTTGAGTGTGCATGTGTCATTGTATCGCTCAAGTTAAGTTGAGATAATTTCAGAAACTTATGGATTTTAGGTCTGTTAGTGGTGGTTGTGAAGAAGATGGAGATGAAGCAAAGTGAATGGGTGAAACATACGACACCATGGAGCTGGCCCTGTACGTCTGGGACTTTTTGGTGTAGATGTTTCTGGGGAGTATACTTTGGAATACAGGACTAATTGCATGCTAAATGAGGTCCGGTGGCAAGTCATCGAATGTGCTTATGTGATAGGACCATGCCAACGGACGTTAAGTTGAAGTAATTTCAGAAGAGTACTTTCTGAAATACTTTAAGCAGAATTTAAGCTGGAGTAATTCCAGAAAAAATGTGTTCTAAAGTACTAGTAGTGATGACCCATGTGTCCTGAGCTAATGGCAACATGAACTGAGGCTTTGGTGGAAACACATCCTTGATTGACTGACACCAGAGGCTGATTTCTGATGAGCTGGGGCCTTGGAGATTGCTGTGAGTATTGGATGGGTATAAATTTGTAGGATACCCCACTTTTACAACCCCTATATAATGATATAGATGAGGCAATGAGTCTGCCATATGTTGGAAAAGCCCAAAAACTGAAAGATGGAGCTAACTTGTGATCCTGGTTTTAGAATCCAACCAAGTTGCTATTTGTTTCGAATCTTTGCTTCTATTGGAAGACCAAGCAATTGGAGAGTGACTATGGGGTTCTCAAAGCAATTAGGAGGCTCCTTGATCTTAGAAACAAGGGATTCAGTTAGCCTTAGATCTCCTGGCTAGGTAGATCTAAAGCTATGTGAGATTATGATGTGGGCTAGGTTATGAGAAATTTTATGGACAAATGTGGTCGTTAAGTGGAGAAACAAAGTTTGTTTGGATCTCAAAACTACAATTATGTTGTTAAAAGGGTTTTTGTTGAACCATGAGAAGGCTGAGTTCAAACTGATTATGAAGCCATATTGGTTGCTAGGTATTGAGAATGATGAAGCTATAGTGAGAAATGGTTGTGAGAAGGAGGATTTGAAAATTTGAAAGAAACAAACCTTCATTTCATGATTCAGTGTGTTTTTCTTAATGAGCTTCAATGAATCCAAACCTTCTATTTATAGTGAAGAGATGGAGAATGGTAGATGGGTATGTTAGATGAGAATGATGGATGAGAATTTTTTTGGTGGGAATGGTGATAAGTATGGTAGGCACCGAATGGGAATGGTAGGCACCAAATGAGAATGGTAGGTTAAACTAGTGACCCAATGTAATTTAAAGTTCAAGACACACTTGTGAGAGTTCATTTGTTCTTTGAAAGGGAAGCCTTGATGAAGTTTGGAGGATAACCTGAGGGAATCCAGACTAAATGGATGAATCTCAAACTTTGATTCTGAGAGCTTGAGTTTTGGACACTGCCAGTACTTTGGAGAAGTGGGTCAAATTGGTGGTTTCCAAGTCCTGAACAAATAAACGGACTTCAAAATCAGAATCTTCACGAAAAACCAAGTGGGACAAGCTTTGCTCAGACATCTTGATTCTTGGTCAAAGTTCACATCAAAACCAACAGCCGTAGAATCACACTATTTGAGCAATTTTGGATTCTCAAATGAAGAAATAGACCCCAAAATCGAAATCTATGTGAAAAACTGAGCAGGACAAATCCTTCTTGAAAATTTGGACTTTCGATCAAGATTTATGCAAAAGTCAACCTTCTGGAAATTGGAGTGTTTGCACAATTTTCGAGTCTTGGATGAAGAAATGGATCCCAAAATCGAAATGTACTCGAAAAACCGAGTAGGACAGATCCGTTTTGAAAATTTTGACTTTTTGGTCAAAGTCAAAGATCTATCTTGGTCAAAGCTTTTTTTTCTTTTTTTTGTGTGTAGGCAGTTCGGACCAGGTCATAGATTTGGGTCGGGTCCAAGAAACCAGGTCAAGCTGAAAGTGGAAGGTGATGTCTTCTATGACATCATCTTTCTATGCTAGCATGTGCAACGCGTGTGAAGGTTCCTCTGGCGCGTGAAAGTTCACCGCAGCGCGTGTTGGCTTGTCTAAGCGCGTGGCTTATCACTATCGGCATGTGCGAGCGCATGAACTGACACTAATGAATACCAAACCTTCTAGTGGTGCGTGGCGGCGTTTTTAGGGCCGATTTTTCTAGGTTTTGCAGATCGAGGGCTGCTGGATCGAGTGGTGATGCTACTTTCATGAAATGAAGTCTGGATTTGTGCGAATGTGAAGAAGTAGGCCACAATCTTCGAAGCTTTTAGCGACGCGTGAAGGCGCGTGTTTGATCCAGTTAGATTGAGTTCTTTTGGGCTTTGTAGATCTTTGTCTGCTAGATTGACTGGTATGCTTAGTTTCTTGAAATGATGTCTGAATTTTCACAAATGTGAAAGAGAAAGTTGTGGGTGACAATTTGTCTATGATGGATTTTTTTTTTGCGACAACGGCTCTAACAAGGCGATGCTTGTGGTTAGACTTAAGGGTCAGGAGGTAGGTGGTGAGCTACCATTTTCTGTTTCTCTTCATTGAATGTCATCTTTTATCTTCAAAATTCAATGCAGGCTTCCTTGACTTTAAGTGCATTTGAGTTTGCAAAATCTCACTTTGAACTTCAATTGTTTTCACATTTCTGAAACGTGAATATAGTTTTTCCATTAGCCGGTTAGTGGAACCATTTAATGGTTTGCTGACTTTCTTCATTTTTCTTGTCTATTGTCTCAGAAGTTTTCTATATAAAGGCATGCTATTGTCTTCCTTCATCACTTAGGCACATGCTCCGTAGTTCACATCATTCATCTTCTTCTTCTTCTTCTTTTTGTACTTGTTGGCTAGAGATTAAAATTGAAGCTTTCTCTCTCTTTGTTAATTTTTTTTTTTTTTTTTTAAGACGTGCAATGAGATTTTCTTCTAACAAGTTCTTTGTTGCTTGTTTTTGTTTTGCAACACAGTTTCCTTGATCTTTGGGTTTTGACATCAAACTTTACACTGACGTTCTCATAGAAGTGTCTGCCTTCATTTGGTGGCTTTGTATTTCATTGATAGCAACGTTCTTACAGTGACGTATGCCTTCATGTTGTCACATTCCTTTCCTGCAACAATAATCTTTTAGTGATATTCGTCTTTCCAACAAAGTTTCCATAAGGATATTCATCTAGGCAACAACGCTATCACCAGTACTTGTCTTTGAAGTAGTACTGGCTCTTATGTTGGCAATGAAGCAATACTAACACTGGTCCTTGCAATGGAGCTATACTAGCACTTGTTTTTGCATGAAGGTGCTCCACACTCGTCTTTGTAGCATAGCCACACCAATTATTCTTATCATGAAGTTGCACAATGTTTGCGTTAGCATTGAAGTTGTGCTAACATTCATCTTTGCCATGGAGTCACGTCAATATTTTATTTGCACTGAAGCCATGCCAATATTCGTCTTTGTCATGACACTGCGTCAACACTTCATTTGCACTAAAGTTGCACCAACATTGGCCTTTAAAAATGAAGCTGCATTAGCACCAATTTTCAGAGGCAACATAGTTCAAACACCAAGGGTACATAACACTATAGCCAAACATCAAGATTTCAAAAATATGATGTGAAACGACACCACTCAGAAGGGAGATGATGTGGTTCAAATTTTAGAGTTGTGAAATGGCACAACCTAGAAGAGAGATAATGTAGCCTCGACTTGAGAGGTACAAGAAGATGCGCCCAGGAGATAAGTGATGCAAAGCATGCTTCAAAGACATGGGAGGATGTCCACAGAAGATAGGCAATGCTATGTGGACTCCATTCCTTGAAGATTTATTTTACCCCACAGCTAAGAACCAACTTATGTTTATCGTTATTTCAAGGAAAGCAGAGCAACATCAACTCCTTACAATCTTCATTTTCTACTACAATGACCTTTGATCATCATAGTGTGAGTAATTAATTGATTTTAGGCCAAAATGGGAAATTAACCTTGATTTTCAAACATTATAATTAGTAGGCCACGTTTTCAAACTATATTTTTTACTAGCATCTCGAGTCTAAGAGGCTCGATTTAAGGCCTATAAATCGAGTCTCAAAAACTCGATTTTCATGGGTTGATCACGTCTGATGTGGCATTTTTTCCACGTGGCAACCACCTAGAAATCGAGTCTCTAAGACTCGATTTATATAATGTTTTCTCTTTTCCAATTCCCAGCACGTGTCTGATGGGTTCCGTTCCTTATTATTATCTTCATCATCTCACATTTTCTTACCCAGCAAAACATTTCTTGGTGCTACTATTAGAGCAGGAGCCGCCTTCCAAGAACATCAAGCCTTGGACGACGAGGTCTGGCCTGAACATCAAGCCTTCCAAGAGCAGGGCTGGCCTGGGTTGCGCAGGTCGCAGCAGCGCGACCCAAGTCTCTCTCTCTAATCTGATGGGTTATTTCTCTCTCTGATCTGAATATGATCTAATGGGTTCTTTCTCTCTCTTATCTGATGGGTTTTTGGGTTTTTTTTTTTTTTAATCTGGATTTTAGGTGGTTGTTGGGATAGATTTGGTTGGATTTTTATACTGGCTGATCTCTGATCTGTGTTTATGTTTTGTACTAGCTAAAATTTCATCTTTTCAGTCTGAATGATTTAAAGAACAAATCGAGTCTTTGAGCGTTGATATATAAATCGAGTTTCTAAGACTCGATTTCCAGGTGGACAAACTGCCACCTCGGACCCGATCAGAACATAAAAACCGACCCTCAAAGACTCGATTTATAGTCCAAAATCGAGCCTCTTAGCCTCGAGATACTAGTAAAAAATATAGTTTGAAAACGTGGCCTACTAATTATAATGTTTGAAAATCAGGGTTAATTACCCTGAAATGCCATTGATCTTAAGTGACGCCTTGCCAATCAAAGGGTTCTTGAAAGCATATTGACGACCTATGGGGAAACTCTTCAAACTAGACTAGCAATCCTTTTTCCTTTTCATGTGACTAAACTTAGTGAAAAGTACTAAGTTGCTTACATATCCCGAAGAAGAATCAAGTCATCGCGTAGTTCAAAAGATTTTTTTTTTTTTTTTTGATGATTTCTTTTTGGATGATTTTTTTTTTTGTTTTTTTGTTTTGTTTTTTTTTGTTTTTTTGTTTCTATTTTTTTTTTTTCAAAAAATGAGGGCTCACGTGTGTAATCCTCGCCCTATGCCCCATGGTGTCTCATGGGTACCAATTGCGCAATAATGGGTATCACCACTAATCGAACCCGAGACCTTGGCCTCAAGGGTGACAAAGGCATCTAACCACTACACCACACTCGCAAATGGTGACATAGAGTGGGATTAATTTCTCTTTATTCATATGCTTTCAAAGGTAATGGGAAGACATTATGTACCCTTGCAACTCTGCAGTGGGCAGTTTAAGCTCTTACCGAGGAGCAATCCTCGATTTTCAAGCATAAAAGTGTTTAACAAACTTCCCATTGACGGGGCCGATCCTTACACCATCATTGTCAATCAATTTGTAAGCCTTGTTGGTGTTTGCCCCCTGCCTAAGAGTTAGAAGGACATCACAAGCAACGGTCACATGGTTTGACACAACAACTTCATCAAAGTCTAGATCAATCTTGTTTTCCTTGGTGAGCTTCATGATTTGTTCTTTGAAGACAAAGCATTTTTGGATTGGGTGGCCAATGATGCGATGGTATTTGCAATAGTTAGGGTCATCAACTTTCCCCATGTCTTTTGGTCATTTACATTCTGGCAATTCAATTAGATTCATTTGCAGTAGTTGTTTAAAGATGTTTGGCACATCTTCATTTGGGAATGGATATACTTTTTGCTCACGTTCCTTAAAAGTCAAATGACGTACTTCGTTCTTTTGCCATCCTTCAAGCTGTTTTTCATTTGCCTTCGCTCCTCTTCTTGGAACCTTTGCTAAGATAGTGTTAACAGCTACGGGGTCTTTGAGATTGCCTTTTGCATTCCTATCATTTTTCCTTACTTCCTTTCTCCTTTCCTTAGGTATGGGAGGGTTTGTATTTCCATGGCTAGCAATGCTCAACTCCATGTCATGCACACGAGTTGCTAACTCTTCAAATGTTCGAGGCTTTATCCCTTGAAGGATGTAAAGAAGTCTCCAATGCATGCCTTGGATGCACATCTCTATAGCAGATACTTTAGAAAGTCTATCCTTGAAAATCCAAACTCAAAGAACACCATCGATTGATATAATCTACCATCAGCTCATTTCCCCATTGCTTGGTATTAGTAAGCTCCATCATGCTCAACGTGCGACGTGTGCTATAGATCGGTCAAGAAACTCTCTTTTGAGTTGTTCCCAACTATCAATTGACTCAAGTTCTAAGTCTATATATCAATCAAAGGCATTCCCCTTGAGCGAACAGACAAATTGTTTTACAATGAGGCCTCTTTAAGTCCCTGCGTTCTCACAAGTTTCTACAAAGTGAGCAATGTGTTGCTTAGGATTTCCTTTGCCATCAAACTGCAAGAACTTAGGGAGTTGATACCCATTTGGCATTCTCATGTTGTTGATGCGCTTTGTGTAGGGTTTTGAATATGTGAGAGAACTTGTAGAAGAACCTCCATATTGTGCTCGAATGGTATTTGTTATCATGTCTTGTAATTGTCGAACGATAACAAAGCAACCGAAGTAGATTGTTCCTGTTAGAATTATGTGCCCTCAAAAACAATACTATGCATTTTTATTTGATGATAAAATTTTATTTTCACATTCATAACTTTTATAGGTATATTTCATTGTTTAAATGTGGCATGTGATGTCACCTCTGTAGGAAAAATCATGTTAATGGTTAAGGAACCAAAGATAGGGAGTAATAATTTTTCATATATTATTAAATTGTTCTAGGCTGTGAATATTAATTGAATATTACCACTGAAGCCTACACTTGTTGTGCTGCTATATGATAGGATGATTTACTCCATCATTGAAGTAGTGACTTTAAGCAAACAAGTGGGTGTAATGTAACAAGTACATACACTGAATTGGATCCGATCAAGGACACCTTATGGAGTGATCATTGTTAATTAAAAGGTTGTTCTATCATAATTTTTTCTATTGTTCTCAAACATGAGGGGTTTGTGTATATTTATTTATTATGCACATAACTTTGACAATGTCAATTGGTGATGCCAATTTTAAAGGCTATATACAGACACGTTGGGTTATGTGTGTAATGAGTAAAATATATAAATGCTCAACAATGAATCCACTAGTCTCTGAAGAAAATAGTATATTCAGTTGATTTTCATATTGAAGTTGGACTCAAAAAAAAACCGGCCGATGACATTTTTTCAAAAATGTTTTTCATATATATAATATTGTATATATATATTTAAAGAGTTTTTTAAAGATATTTTGGAGTCCAATAGAAATTATGAAATCAAGAAATTAAGGGTCACATAAGCTAGGGACATGACAGTGATATTTATCCAGTCCTAGTGGCTTGTGGGAATATAGTATGGTGGAAGGACATAGATATAAAATTGTATGAAATGGGACCTCATTTGTAATTCTCTAATCTTCAGGGGTCAATTGCAATGTGTTGATGGACATTATTGCAATCTGTAGAAGTTCAGATATTTTCTTGATATGATTGAGAAAATTAAGAAATAATTTTGGAAAGAGTTTCTAGATAAGTCAATAACGTTCAAAAAGGTTATTGATAAAATCCTACGGCTGAAGATTAGGATCCCTAAGGATCCCACATCCAATCTCTCTCTAGGGTTTTAGAAGTCTACTATAAAATAAGATTTTATAATATCATATTCAATGGTTGGCCATCAGAACTACTGTGTGATATTGCAATCTTCTGAAAACTCAAAAGAAATAGAGAGAGAGACGTGAATACCTTGGGAGACAACACGCTTGGGTTGCTAAGAGAGGTACGCAATTTTGTTCTATTTAGAATCCATGGTTGTGTGGTACAACGATCTTTAAATGAAAAAATATGATTTTTTGTTTTATATTGCTTTCGCAAAAGTTATCAGTTCCCGTCGAGGAATGTCTTGATTTTCTTTCCCTTTTGTCATCCTTTGTAGAAGTGAAGCCAAATGGGAACTTAGGGCCATGGCTTAATTCGCCAAGATCTTGCATTTCGATTTTATTCATTAAAGTTGCAATTTGGAGGTCCTTATCTTCAAGTGCTTTTGTGAGAAGGATGACCCTTTGCTCCATTTCAGCCATCTTTTCTTCCATAGTAGAGGTGTTAGTCGTCATGATTGACACAACTTCCCAAGATGATGGAGAAGAAAGTGAATTGAAGTGAGTAAGTGAAATCTCATCTTTTGAGTTCCCTACGGTGGGAGAGAAATCATGCAACCAACTTCTTGTGAAGGAAGGGGATTTGCCCCCATACTTGAGATGTTCCAAGGTGGAGACATCCTTGTTGATGACCTTGTTTATTGCAAAGGGGTCTAAGGAGATGATTGTCTGGACCTTGGCTTCTTTGGTTGATTGAGATTGAAGTTGATTGTGAGCTTTAGGTTGGTTACGATTGTTTGCACCAATGCTGTTGTTGGTGGTAGCCATACCAAGTCTAATTGAAGTAGCTATTGTTGAAGCTTGGATGTTCTTACTAAAGGCCATTGGAGCAGGTAGCAAGATGATGTTGAATTTCTTTTCTTTTGAAGGAGAAAGAGATGAGAGACAAAGACGTCCCACTAGGCGTGCCAAAATTTATGGACAACTAAATTTCGGGTTTGAAATAAATCAAACAAGCAAAAATAGTTTCACAAATGCGAATTTGTATTGATGAATATGTGGTACAATTCTCTGTGATTACAAAAGAGTGATCCTCTGATTCAATCTCTTTGAAAGATTTGTTGATTGAAATTGTGGTAATGTGATTTTGACTTGAGCACCAAATATCCTTCAATTTGGCTGAAGGATAGATCGAAGACCCCTGAAACAGAATTACAATGAATCTCTGGCTATGAGCTTGTTAGAAATTCTTTGTTCTTTGTGTTCTTCGTGTGTACTTCATCTTCGAAGGTTTATGGTGGAAGTTCTTCGGGGGCTTTAAAGGATTGAATCCATAGAGCTTCACTGATTTGTGGTTTGTTGAGGTTTCTAGAGGCTTTTAAGCTTAATTTCAGTGAACTTTGAGATCTAGGAAGATGATTTGGATGATTTCTCTTCGAATGTTCTTCGTATTCGAAGGTTTGTGATGGAAGTTCTTCGGAGCTCTAGAGGCTTGAATTCGTAGAGCTTCACCAATGTGTAATTCTTGAAGTTTCTGAAGGCTTTTGGGCTTGATTTCAGTAAACTTTAAGATCTAGGCAGGTAGTTTGGATGATTCTGCTTCAAATGTTCTTTATATTCGAAGGTTGAAGTTTTTGAGGTTCCTAGAGGCTTCAAGGCTTGATTCCAGCAGAGCTTCAGCACTTTTGAATCTTCTTTGATGCTGCTAATGGCTTGGATGCCTTGGTGTCTTCCAAGATTTCTCCCAAGATGTCTTGGTCTACAGAAATGCCTTAGGAAAGCTTCTATTTATAGGAGTTTGGGGGTGGGTGAGTAACACGTGACGAAGTTTGATTGGTGACATGTGTCACAGTATGATTTGAGGGGCTTTAAAACTTTTTCTCCAAGACACGTGACATCTTTTGATTGGCCAAAATGTTTTGATTTTCAAGGTGACACATGTCAGCACTCGATTGGACTGCCTATGTCATCGCTTACACGCGCCGAGCTACTTATGTCATTGCTCACAGGCGCTGATGTGTGATTGGTTTTTGCATGCATTTTATGCCCCTATTTCAATGACACTTGGCAAATTCTTGTTGGTTTCTGAATAGTGATAGCAAAACCTAGTAGCAATACGTGGTGCTTTGTAATTGGCCATACTTTGTGAACTTGGTAGCATAATGTGTCAGTTTGTGATAGGTCGGGAATTTTCCCTCTCTACACCACTAATAAATTAGTGTTCTTTAGGTGACAAATAGAATACCATACATCACCATTTTTACTTTCTAAGTATGACTAACACATAAAATTCAAAATATACGAAGAAAATTTTTGGGACATAAGAATTTCGTGAGGCATTTTAGACATTACACAATGAAATATTCTAGGAATCATAAGATTTTGTTAAGGTTTAACTAAGAGAGTAACAATAGGGACTATATACTTGTCTACAAAATATGAAAGAGAAAATTATTCAACTTAAAAGTCGGGGGATGAAACTACCTCAAACATAAAGGAGGAAAGTACTTTTTTCCATAACTCTTTTTTGTTAGTAAGACTATGTGTTTTTTTCTTTAACCAATGTGTTATTAAAAAAAAAAAAAAAAAAGGTCATCCCAAGAAAACTGTCCGTAAAACTATAAATTTTTGCTCACCAAATTGGCTAAACCAAAAAAAAAAAAAAAAGTCAAAATCACAATAAATGTCTCGATATTTTCTCAATACTTTTATTTTAGTTACGGTGGGCCCAGGTATGATCTTTTATAATTTTATTTTAGAGTAATGTTACATCTACAATATTTTCACAACAAATTCTAGGTGGTAAATTGTTATTGGTTTTTAATTGGGACAACCACTTTAAACTATGCATTAAAAGAAAAAATAAACAACAAACCAAAAGAAGAAAATTGTGCATAAAACAATGAATTTTTGCTCACCAAATTTGACTAAACCAAAAAAAAATCTAGGAACACAACAAAATGTCACAATATTTTCACAATACCTTTATTTTTAGCTGTGGTAAGTTTTAGTATTATATATTATTATTTATTTTATAAAAATGCTATCTCCATAATATTTTTATAACAAATTATAGATGGCAAGTTGTTACTGATTCTAAAATGGACCCATGACTAATATCACTTTTTTATCTATCAATAGTAGCTTAGCTATGATTTGTGTTACAACATTTTCACAAAACATTTATTTTCAGTTGTGGTTGGTCACAGTCTCATATTTTATTATTTTATTTCGACCTATAAGAAATTGACACCGCAATAATTGTGAAATTTTTTTATGTTAGTATAACAATATATATATATATATATATATATATATATATATATATATATATATATATATATGCCAACTCATATAAATATTAAAAGAAAAAGAAAAAAAAAAGAGCACAAACCGATGACTAAAAAAAAGGATAATGAAGTGATGAACAGTACATATTGAGCAAAATAAAAAGTACTGTAGCTTTTACACTTTTACACAAAAAGTGTTACAATATTTTCATAAAACATTTATTTTCAGTCGTGGTTGTTCACAGTCTCATATTTTATTATTTTATTTCAACCTATAAGAAATTGATACCTCAATAATTTTGAAAATATTGTGAAATTTATTGTGTCAGTATAACAATATATATGCCAACTCATATAAATATTTAAAAGAAAGAAAAAAAAAGCACAAACCGATGATTGGAAAAAAAAAAAAAATATATATATATATATAGCTACTATGTCAATTGAACAAACCAAAAGACATAAAAACATTTATTTTTAGTCGTGGTTGGTCACAGTCTCATATTTTATTATTTTATTTCGACCTTTAAGAAATTGACACCTTAATAATTGTGAAAATATTATGAAATTTGTTGTGTCAATATAATAATATATATGCCAGCTCATATAAATATTTAAAAGAAAAAAAAAAACACAAACCGATGACTGAAAAAAAAATAAAATAAAACTAAAACTATAGCTACTGTAGCTACAGTGTATATTGAACAAACCAAAAGATACTATAGCTAGTGTAGCTACGCGTGTCACGACTCAAACCTATACTTCAGAATTTAGAGCATGACCAGCATGTTAATATCAAGTTTACATCAATACTAACACGAACCAACTAAAGTTGAAGGTGCTTATCAAAAATCGTTTCTTGTATTCCTTTTTCTTTCCTTGCATGAAAGCCATAATATACAAGATTTGTAAAACTTTGAAACTTCATTTTATTTCGAACTTTGCAAAATTACAACTTGGTTGAAACTTAAGGTATTCGTGTAAATATTACACAGCTAAACATTTAGCACAATTCTTATTTACAAGCCTAACCCCAAAGACATACATCTGGGGTTCAAAACAAACTAAGGTTCTGAATTACATCTATGCTTAAAAGGATCAAGTACATCTTGATTCCTCCTATACAACAAAAAAACTAAACTACTATACAACAAAAAAAAAATATACATTCTAACAAACGAGAATCATAGATTCTTTGCCACCTCTAATACTCTCGTTGCCTCCAAAAAAGAACTTGTGCACTGAAATATAATAGGGTGAGCTACGAAACTCAATAAGGTTTTAAGCTCTATGAGCATTTAATAAGAATGCATGTAAATCAAATATTTTATGGATATGTCAGCTTTGATAAATAGTCTTCAATAGTATTCATACTATTCTTAAAATAACTTATGAACTTTCAGATGAAAATACATCATTTTCCTTTCATATAATAATAAAATGATATAATAAAGAACTTAAACATAATTCAGTAACCTTATCTTTAAATAGACTATAAAATACTTTATCATAAACTTTCCATTAGACTTATAACACATTCAACATACCTTTCTTATCATCATACTTTTCTTATGAATGAGCTATTAAGCTATTTGGAATTCATAATACATATTAGTCAATCTAATTGTAAATCTATCACAACTTTGGGAGGCTTCCAACACATTGTGCCAGGCATCTAGCATTCCCCACAATGCTAGGAAATCCCAGGATCATATCAGAAAGTATCACACCCCTTTCGGTGTGATCATATCATCAACCATGGGGGTCGATTGGCATATCCACAAGTTGGCCATTCCCAATGAGGGCAGGTACAACAAAGTCCTCACCACTTATAATGGCTAATCAAAATTTCCATGGAAATGCCAGTACTATAACCTCTACTGGCTGAGTTCAGATCATAACAATGGAATAACTTGAAAACTATATTTTTCTGATAATTATGCTTTTACATAAATATTTCATAATAGTAGCTTATCCACTTCATTCTTAAATATTATGTTTGTAATATAAGTAATAGCATCAATATGCTAAAATTATCATATATATATATATATATAAGATTCAACAAATCATGAACATATATCTTTACTTAAATCATGCTTATATGTAATAGGTCTAATTAAAAGGTTTTGATACATAATAAATTTTTAAACAATCCTTATACTAATGAAACGCACATGTCATATATCCCTTACCTGAAAACCGAAGACGCGAGAGATTTGTATAAGAGGAGATCAAGTGTCCACATTCTCATTCTCATCACCTAAATGAAGGACCAAAACTTATTACTAACACATCTTCCTAAATATATAAACTTATACATGAATCACAACCTAACTCTCAAACTTAAGAAAATTTTAATTCCCATCACACAAAGGTTCCCACAGCACAAGATACATTCATCAAACATATTATATACCAAACCATAGAGAAACCAAGGCATATAAAAATTTATTTATGATCCAGACATGTTGTAAGGTTGAATTTATTCAATCATTAGTTGGCTTTATTTCGTGCCAAATTTGCTTGTAATTCAGCATTTAGAAACCTTGTATTTAGGTGGGAATCATGTAAGGGTAATATGTGAGAGAGTGTGAAGAAAAGCTCAAGAGTGTGCAATCAAGAAGAGCCTCGCCACTGGATCTCGCGACTGACAAGTTGCCAGAATGGCACACGTGTGAAGCATGCAGGGGAGCTAAAGGGTCACGCCAGCTATTGCACTACAGGACAAAACCTCCAGTCTGGCAAGACAGTTAGCTCGTGACTCAAACTCGTGACTCGTTCCAGTCGCGAGCTCGAGTTGCCAGAACACCCTATTTGGTTGTAACTGACTCTTCGCATTCCATACACACCCTACTATAAATACCCTTATACCCACGAAATGTAGAGAGCTTCCAGAGAGAATTTTGAGAGAGAAACCCTAAAGAAAAACAAGATTGACTCATCCACAATCTTCATTCTTTGATTCTCCAAATTCCTCTACTCTCACCCTCTCCATTGATACATCCTTGAGAGGTACATTTAGCCAAATCCTTATCTCACCATACCCATATCTGTGAGAAAGTATTTTGGTGCTTGGGAAGCAGTTCAGAAGGGACCAATTCATTTTGGTTGATGCAATGGACTATTGCGGGATCCGGTAAGCTAAAGAAAACAAGGTTCGGCATAACCCTGTTGGAGCAAGAAGCTTGGAGGGCTTAGGTGCACTGGGTAGATTAGGCTTAGACTGCTATTCATGTATCCCAACTTTATTCTCTAATGGATTATTGACCGCTTGGAGGGCAGCGGAGAGGTTTTACGTTGAGGACTTTGGTTTCATCTTCGATAACACATCGCTGTGTTGTCTTTGTGTTTGCATCTCTCTTCCCTTAATCTTTGCATTTTAATTACTGCTGTGGTTGTGATTAATTTTGGTTTAGATTGTTTTACTAATTTTGTTTTAGCTTATTATCATATTCCACACATACATTGTTTGATTATAAGCTTGTGTTGGTAATTTGTAAATTGGGAGTTTAATCGTTCATAGGTGGTTTACATACTATTTGAACATTCACATACCAAAAGATGAGCATACTAATTTATACCTCAAAACATTTACCCTAACTTTAGAATTAAATCCTCAAAATTAGGTATATCATTTACTATTCACTGCTTATTTCAGCAACATATACCTCATTTATAAAATACAAATGGACTATCTATTCACATTCAATTTTTATGCAATTTTACAAAGCCAATCCTCTGGATGTCTAGTAGATACCATATCAATTTCAGAGTCAAAGCATAAAATCGTGATTTACTAAAAATCATATAAGACAACATACTCAAATCTATCCTAACAGAATTTCATTCAACTTAGAAATTAAACCATTATTTTTATATTGATCCAATTTCTTTGAGGCCACTTCCATTATAACCATGTGTGTCTTAGAATTCAAAATAACTACTCCTAGGATCCTAATTCACAGAATATGATTTAATCTAGATTTTTCATGTGGTAAACATTGAATCTATTACAGTGACAGCTTTAACATATTTTCTCACAAAATCATCAACTAATTGCAAAAGGCCTTCATTTCATATGGGTATTTTTGTACCTATACTGCACATGTTAGAATACATTAATAGGCATCCAATTGACTATAATATCTTCAATCTTTCAAATTGCTAACACAAAACCACAAATTTCAGCTTCTAACAATCAAATTAGAGAATATAGAAGGGAAACTAAACAAACCATTACACCATTAAAATTACCCATAGCAGAAAATAATCTTATTTATTTACCCACAACTGAAGCTAAAACCTTAGTAAGAGTTTGATTTCTTCTTAGAGAGAGATATCTATGGTTTCAGTGAGAGGAGGGTTGTTGGTGTGAGATAGTGCTGCCGATTCAAGAACAAAGAAAGAGGAAAAAGAAAGAACAAAGAAAGAAGAATAGAGAAACACAAGAATGAATTCGGTGCAACAACAAAGAAAAGATCAGGGAGAAAGTTTTGGGTGGGGCACGTATATTGCTAAGGGAAAAGTGAGTTGATGACTCACCTTTACAACTTTTAACATTTATACTTATCACCCTCCCATAGTTCTATATTCTAGAAAGGCCTAACTAATAAAATAATTATGCACATATATCCCTTACCTTTATAAACTTCTTTCTATAACATTAAAAGAGCATATATCTTTTATAATATCACAATATCAAAGCCTTATGCACTTAAGGTAATTAAAATAATAACAAATATATAAATTCATAAATTAATCATGCAATTAGGCTGGGATGTTACAACATGCATTCACGCTTTTTATATATACTAGTGTGGGTGGCACGTGCAAGACACGTGCTACCTCTTCAGTAAGAAAATTAAGATAGAATTTTTATTTGAAGAAGTATGAAACTATATACATAAAAAAAAAAAAAAAAAAAAAAAAAAAAAAAGTATGTCATATAAAGTTAATCTCATTTGTATAAGAATTTTGATACTAATTTGCAAAGTGCAATATTCACTCATTAAAAACTTTTAAGATTGATAACGGAGATCATTATCTTTCAATAATAAGCAGCTGAGTTTTGCTAAAACCTTATCACAATAATTAAATTTTCGCAAAAAATGATGTCATATGCTACAATTGAAACTCTTCATCAAATACCTTCAACCATACACAATGAAAATTTTGTCATTCATACTTTCTTCTTTATCATTTTACATGAGTTGAGGTGTAATCTTTAGCTTAATTAGTTTTTATGAACACCCATTTTAGGCAAGAAAAAAAAGATAACAAAAAGCATGTGTCATCGAATTTTTCATTAGATAGATTATAAGTTTTGAAGATTTAAACTTAGAAAATCAATGTTCTCTAGGTAACAAATAAAACACCTTATATTACCATTCCAACTTTCTAAGCATTATTACCACCTAAAACTCAAAATACGTGAAAAAAATTTCTAGGATGTTAAAATTTAGTGGGAATATTTTAGCTACTACACAATGGAATATTTTAAGAATCATAAGATTTCATTAGAGTTTTATTGAGAGAATAAAAATATAACATATTTGCTCTTTTCCAAAATATTAATGGGGAAATTGCTTGATTTTAAAGTTTAAGGAGGAATTGTGAACTACTCCAAACATAAAGAATGAAAAGTATTTTAATATTAAATTTATCTGTTTTTACTTAAAATGGTGCATAAAGAAAAAAGAAATACAAAACAAAATACAAAATTCAACCCAAGAAAATTGTATGTGAAATAATGAATTTTGGCTCAACAGAAATTGACTAAAAAAATTCTAGAAAAACAAAGAATAGCACAACATTTTCTTAATATCTTTACAATTTTGTTATATTTTATTTTGACTTGTAAATAATTGACACCTCAGCAGTTGTGAAAATATTTTAATGACAACAAGATGTTTTAATATTTTCAAAAGAGAAATACTATGTTCACAACATTTTCATTATAAATCATAAGTAGTAGGTTGTTATTAGTGAGGAAAAAAGTGATTTCATTGGTAAGTTTAAATTAGAATAACAATTTACCACTGAAAATTTGTTATGAAAATATTATGGTTGTAGCACTTTTTTTTTTCTTCACAATACTTTTATTTTTAATTGTGGTTGGTTCCACTTTACAGTATTATATTTTATTATTTTATAGAAATTAACACTTCAACAATTGTGAAAAATATTGTAGTAATTTGTTGCATTAATATTTTATTATCTATATATATATATATATATATATATAAAACCGAAACTTTTTAAGCTCCCACAATTTTCCACGTCAGCAATACCTAAATAAATAATAATAAATCTTTTTTTTTCCACCAAATACAAATTACAAACCGTAGGTTTCAGCCGTAAGGCCCGCAACTATCTCAAACCTATCTCTCAAACACAAACTCAGCCCTAACAAAACCCTCATCAAACTCTCTCTATTTCAAGCTCACTCCCATCTCCTTCTTCTTCTTTAACTCTCTCATTCAATGTAGCTCCCTCCTTTTCTCAGCCACAACTCCTCTGGCTGATGTTAATTTTGATTCATGGTTATTTTGTTCTTGAGTTTTTATCATCTGGGCATTGATTATTTTTTGGCCCCCTTTCTGGGCATTTGATTTTCAGGACTGACTTGACGAATTTGGATTGTTTTCCATTTCTAATGTTGGACAATTTTTCAGGTATGAAGAATTCCAATCTGATCTTTTTCAAGTTTCAATTTTATTTGATTGATATGGGTTAAAATTCAGATTGAAATTGGTTTAAATGGAACAGAGCCTCAAAGTTATGTTTTAATTATATGTCTTCAATTAGGTTTTCTATTGATTTAGGAATTTCAAATTCTACAGGTTTGGTAAGAAAATATTGTAAATATCGATGGGTTTCATAGTGGAGATAGTATCGATTTAATGGTTCTTTTTTTCTGTGTTTTTGAAAGGCCTAAGAGTCGGGCTGATAATTAATTTATTTTGGCTGAAAAATTAATTCATATTGTTGTAGATTGTGGTTTCAGAATTTTCAATGATATGTATGGGCTGTGTGTTGCAGATAGTTATGGGCTGCTGCTGGGGTTTGTTTAATTAATTTATTTTGGGTTGCTGCTAGGGTTTGTTTCAGTTTTGGGTTGCTGGAGTTTTTAATATCGTTTTTTATCTGAATTTGTTTTAATTTAGGCTTATGTTTGGATTTATAAAAAATTTATGCTTATGTTTGGGCATGTGATTTTTTGAAAGAAAAATTCTTTTTGTTAACAGAGAATGTTCATAATATATGATTGTTTAAGGTCCTTAGATATTGTCAAAAACTGTTTTTTTCTTTTTTGTTTCTCTAAAACTACACAGTAGATTAAAACATGCATTTCTCTTTACAAAAACAGTCCTATGGACAGTGAGATTGACATGTCTTTCCATTTGATTTTTGAATTTGATTGTGATTATCATTTTTTCATATACTTACTAATATATTTATTGTTTCTATGTCTTATTGTGGTACAAATCGAATACTTTAGTGGGGTTTTTCAAACTTGGGCTTCTTCCCAGTTAAGTGATGGTATTATGATTTCTTTTGATTACATTTTTGTTTATGGTATCTTAATTTCTAATGTTGTTTCTACTTTGCAATTTTTATTTCATGTTAAATTATGCTTGATATGACTTTTGATTTTAGTTCTAATATCACATTAGCTACTGAGCATGTGAATCTGTTTCCAACTACTAAAGCTTAGAATGACCTGTTTTTGATGCTGTCTTCCAGATCTTGCACATTTGTTTGCTGCCTCCTAAAGATTGCAATCTCTGTAGTTCTGTACCTCTATAATCATAATGCATCTAAGCATGTGAATCAGTTTCCGACTATTAAAGATTGCAATGCCAATACCTCTTTTCTCTAAGAAATTGAACATTTTGGTACTATACACAGACAGACATACATTGATCCATGTCTAGGTTTAGAAATATATATTATGTTACTTTCTTTTTTGTGTGCTTGGAGTTACAAAGGATGTAGGAGTTAATTCTCTCGCTGTTGTTTTTGTGAGTAGGTATTAACTTGATTTAGGTGGTCATTTACTACACTATTATTGATCTTTGTTATTCTGTTTTTTACAAATTATTTTAATTAAAAAAACTAAAAAAAAAATACTTATTTTGCAGGTTCTACTTAATTGCATCGACTCAAGGTTCGTTAACAATTTCTGTAAAAAAATTTTAAAAAAAGTTCTTGTTGCATAGAAGTTATATATAAATAGTCAATATAAAACCATTAATCAGATCATTTACTGCTTTGCTACTAATACATGTATTGCACTATTTGTCTGATGTAGATAGTTTTGTTTATGGAATCAATATTTGTTCATTATTCTATTTACTTGCTAAATAAAAGAAAAAAGAGAAAAAAAAATGACTCTTTTGTTTTTAGACTATTTTCATTTTAAAAAGTATATTTAACTCAGCTGAGTTGTTATACAAAATAAAAGAAATATTTCTTTTAAACGGTTGGAACATATTGTTTATTGCAATTGTTATACTCATTATAATTGTTTTTAGTTGTTTTTCCAATAATTCATTGTGAGAAGGTAAAATATTTCTTTTAAATGGTTGGAAGGTAAAATATTTGTTTTCAATCATACAACCTGCCCTTGAATATTTTGTATCTATAAAAATTCTTCTCTTGACTTCAACTCAAACTTTTCTCATAAACAATACTACTTTTGTTAGTGGGAAAGAAAGGAAAAACAACTACCGTACATCATCTATAAAAGGAAAAACCAAACAGCTCGGCAACCCAATCTGTTTTGTGTTAGACAACACCTTTAAGATAATATACCTGACTATTTTGTTCTTATTACAGAATTTGAATCTAAATTCCCAAATTTTTGAATGTTTACATAAATTTATGATCTTCTTCACTCATTTTTATTGTGTCCATGCTTTAATTTAAAAGATATTGCATTAAACGACGTCGTTGGGTTATTTTGGCATTTTAAAAGGTGCAAGAGTGGTGGAGAAAGTAGAAGTAGAGGTGGAGATAAAGGAATATAAGTATGAGGAATTAGTTAAAGCCCTTGAAAACTTTGAAAACGGGTATTATATCTTTCTATTCTTTTTGTTTGTTTATCTAATTCTTTGACGGGATTGAAAAGAATTAGATTCCCATAGGGGTATAAAATTTGTTAACCCTGACAAACTTTAGTAGTTTTGGAAATCCTTAAACATTTTTGGCAATTATAAATAAACAGTTAAGTTCTTTCTCAATCTAACATTTTAATCTATATAGATTTTTATAATTTTGGGTGTGTTATTGATGGTTGATATACGTGCCGATTTGTTTGGTCTGTTATCCGCTCATCTTGTAACTCCCTTGATATCCTTGCTCCAGGAGGTATAAAACAATGCAAGAAAGCTTGGCGAGCTAAAACTTTTAGAGTTACTTCCTTTCCAATCGAGTCTAAAATCATAACAATTTATGTTAGGATTGTTAATTCTGCTTCCAACAATCTCCCTCTATGTTCTTGATATTTGGTTCTTCATTTTGTGAATTTTAATTATTTTTATTTTTGTTTCATTCATCTCTCTTCAAATATTACGATTATTTGTTAATGATATTTCTGCATTATGGTGTTTTTAAAATAAGGCTGCTTTTGAATCAATTTGTATCTATGCTAATGGTGTATATATTAAGAATTTTAATAATAAAGGCATGCAAGATTTTGATAAAATCATGAATCTTAACTTTTGTTGAGGGCTGCAAAAGTAGGAAATGAAAATTCTGGAATTCTGCTTTTGTTTGCACAGTTTTGCAAGGCAGGAAGCTTATGATGGGGGAGCTTTAGTTGTAGAGCATAGAGGAGAATGAAGCAATCCAAGAGAGACTCTTTGTGATACAGTGTAGAGTCAACAACAATATGCTTGCACCTGTTTTCTCATATTTAATATGATAACTTAAACAAGTCTTATGAAGAAAATTATTTTTATTGATAAAATATAGTTAGTGAAGCTGCCCCCAGCAATTTAATAAGATTTTGTTGTTGATTTACAAAACTCTTTGAATATTATGATCATTTGTTATTAGTGCATGTCATATATTTTACTTTCTGTTAGTGTTTCTTTTAAATGTGATATGTAATCTTTTGATTTGAAATTTTACCCTTTTTGTTGTGAAGGCAATAACCAATGATAGAACATCATATTATTTTTCATCTACTCAAATTGTAAATCACAACAACAAAAAGTATGTAAGCTTCTGCCTAGAATGAACATTGTAAATTGCTTCAAATGAGCAATAATTTGCTTTGTTGGCAGATTAAGAAATATTGGACAAGGTCACTATATATATATAGACACACACACCTACCTTGGTTGACTAGCTCAAATCCTAGTGAAATTTGTATATTTCTTTTTGTGTGAGTTATTCCTTAAAATCCAAAGCGAAAAGGTTCATTTAAGTTGACTAAATTTCTCTCAACCCGACAAAAAATGCATTTAATTTGATTAAAAAAAATATTTAGCATTTATTCCCGTGCATCGCACGGGTTAACGATTAGTTATTATATAAGCAAGTTCAACGGAGGCAAGCATAATAGTGGAAATGGAAACAACCAAAGTACTATAGATCAAGTACCCAAAATATATATATATATATATATATATATATATATATATATATATATATATATAATTTGAACAAACCAATGTATTGTAGCATTGCGCACTGTAGCAGTAAGTCCTTGGCTCTTGCAGTTAAAAAAAAAAAAAAAAAAAGTACAAACCAATGTACTATTGCACACTGTAGCAGTAACTCATTGGCTCTTTTTTAATATATAGACATATATTAGTTAAATAGGAAAAGTGGGGTTTCCTAAGAACTTGTAATTGTAGCCCTACTTGGGCTTTTACTGGGAACTTGGGCCTTCCCTTGGGTAGTGCAATTGGGTTTTCTTTTGGGTGGACTCATGACAGCTCGAAAAAAAAATTGGGTAGGAAATTGGTAATATTATGCTCACGCGAAATTCGGTACAGAAATGCCATTGCCACCTTGAAAACGAGACAAGTTGCTTTTTTTAACGCTATCTCATAGCTGTATTAAAATAATGCAAAAACCCTTTCAAAAAAAAAAAAAAAACCACTGATGCAAAAAGAATCAAAAGATCCAAGAAACACAATAGGAATAGGTAGGACCCTCTACCTTTGTTGGCGTGTGTGAGGGTGTGAAAGTGGGACCTAAAATTAAATTGATTGCTGTTTACAAACGTTACTTTCATCGGACCATCTTTTACGCAATCCTTCGCTCACGGACACGCTGAGGCACTTTTATTACCTAACAAAATTAGACGCGCTTTACGCCTGTTTGCTATTCTATCTCAAACTTACATTTTTATATTTTAAACAACATTATATATTTTTACACATTTTTTCATTCACACGTATTTTAAAAAATTACAAATAACATTACTCAAATTACTTTACCAAACACCCTCTTATTTGTTTATTATTATGCCTATGGTTGTGACTCGTGGCGCTGGGTGCTCATTCGCTTTGCTGATTGCTACCCATAATAGCCCATAGGTTGGTTTAGGTTAGGGCCTTCACATTCATTAATTAATTAACTAGTCGCTAACAATGTATGGGAACCTATTTATTTGTAAGGTAAACTCAAATAATTTTATAAAATCTTAAATTGATTAAGAAACTACACTATTGCATGATTTGCTCTTATATGACTTCAATTTGTGTCATAATTTTTTTTTTTGGCTCGAAAAGACTTCAAAACTTTTATTAAAACTAAGGTAAAGACAGTACATTATGTAGAAGAGCTTGTTCTAAAAAACAAAGATTCTCTTCTATCCAAACAGCAAAATCACTGATGCCTAAAGCATGTTTAGCTAAAAGATGGGCTGGTATATTGCCTTGCCAACGAACATGAGAGAACTCCACGTGGCGAAAGCCATGAGAAGCAGACAAAGAACCATACACCACAGCAGTGACTGACGATGGCGGTGGAGAAATCTCATTCAAAGCATTCATCAGGGTCAATGAGTCACCCTTAAGAATAAAATCTTGGATCAACATGTCTTTTGCAAACTACAGTCCGAATTCAACGACCTTAGCTTCCACCTCCACTGCCCCTAGTGGGGCCTGAATTTTCTTGCTGCAAGCACCCACTACCCTGCCTTCGGAATCTCTGATAAGGACCCCCACACCCACAGATTGCTAAGAAGCAAAAACCGCGCTGTCGATGTTGATTTTGTACCTACCTAGCGGAGGAGGACACTAGCGGACCGGCAAGCTCGGGCTAGGATTTGAGACCTCAACAACTCCTTCCTGGTACTCAAACAAATAATCAAGCGCTCCATGCACCAACTGTTGGCTTGATTTTTTCACCCCACCAGTTCTGACCTTATTCTGATTAGACCATATCGCCCATGCAATTTTACTCACATAAAGTAAATATGTATTTAGGAATACTATTCTAATTTTGATATTGCAAATTAAATTACAATCGATTATTCACTGACTAAAAAAATGTGCTATTCGATTTAAGGCATAAAGAAATATCCTAAATTTTACGATGTTCTTCTCTGTTATTATGTTAACAAAATTATTTGTCTCTTTAAATTTTTAATATTATATAACATTAACTTTTATCATAATGTTTGCATGGATTTTGTTATTTTCAAGGATGAAATTATAGATATTAAAACTTTTGAAATACCAAAAAATAATAAAGAATCAAGTGATTCATAGTTTAGAAATTATTGAAATAAAACAAAATATATATGACCAAATAATAGAGAAATATAAAAGAAAGATGGATTGCATTCAAAAGAATAATCCATGACTATAACTATTGAAAGGAATCAAAAAGATTCAGAGCCTACAAATTATAGATAATATATATATATATATATGTGTGTGTGTGTGTGTGCGCGCGTGCGCGCATGTGTGACTACACAACAGAGAAATATAAGAGAAAGATATGTTACCATCAAAAGAATAATTCAAATGTTAAAACCTTTGAAAGGTCAAAAAATATTAAAGAATCATAATATTTACTTCCTATAATTTTTTGAAACAAAAAAAAAAGTATATAATTACACAATAGAGAAATATAAAAGAAAAATTGATTACCTTCAAAAGAATAATACATGGTATAGTCATTGAAATCTGCTAAACATGTTCAAATATTGCAAAAACTAACACAAATCAAATGTTAAAACTTCAAAAATGCCAAAAAAGATATATAATTAAAGAATAAGTTATTGAAACAATTCAAAAAATATATGACTATTCAAAAGAGAAATATAAGAAAAAGAAAAAAGTACATGAACCCATAAACCAATAAGTTTTAAATTTTAACAGGTCTAAACTTTAAACGATGAAAAAAAAATCATATACAATCACAAGTGTAGGGTTTGGTAGTTCATGTACAAAAATCACTTTGAAAAAAATACATAAAAAACCATAATATATATATATATATATATTTTAAACAAAGTAGAGGAGACGAAAATAATAGAAGAATAGCTCATATCTCTACTCGGTTTTAAAAAAAATATATTGGAGTTTGCATTGCTTTTATAGTATTCATGATTAACCTCGTAAATTTGGAAATAAATTATCAACATTTGAGTTTGAGTTTAAGTTGAACTTATTAGAGAGATAGAGTTTCACTCTTTGTTAAGTTTGGACTTTGGTTGTTGATGTCAAAAATTAGTCCTCCTTGAGTTGAAATTGATATTGTTAATTAATAAAAGTTAAATAATTTTGTTTTAAAAAATGATAATAATATGGCAAGTTTTGGAAAGGTCAACAAAAAGTCAAAGGCTTTATATATATATGGGGGATGGGTTCAAGTTACACCTGGTGTAACTCTAAGTAATGTTACACCACTCGATATTTTTTAATTGGATGCAAATTTTAACAAATCTACCGTTAGATTATATTATCTTTATATATTCTTCATGCCTGCAAAATTTTAAGGTGATCAAAGATTAATAGCCATGTCATCAATCAATTTTTTAAATTCAAATTTTTGTAGTTTAAAATAATGTATAAAAGATGAGTTTATAGATTAAATGGTAAATAACATCCAATTGACATAAAAATTGGCATAATTGTTAAGAACATATAAAACATGTAATTCAATGGTGAGATTTTCAAAATTTAAATTTTATAACAAGTTATTTGGTGGTGTAACATTACTTAGAGTTACACCAGGTGTAACTTGAACCCGACCTTATATGTATATATATATATACATATATATATATATATATACATATATATATATATATATATATAGATGGGTTCAAGTTACACCTGGTATAACTTGACAAAAGTTACACCATTTGTAGACCGTAGATTTGTAATTGATCTAATGGTTAAAAAAATAGCATTAAATGCTAATTGACTTACACTTCATTCACTTAATTAATAGCAATTTTTTTTTCTCTCATTATTTATTATTTAAAACCTTTTACATATATTCCTTTTTTTGCCAATGACTATACAAATATATTTGCAATATATATATATATATATATATTTTGGTTGAGTTCATGCTACTTTTTTTTTTTTCCCTTCTTTTAAGCTGGTCATACTCTTATAGTCTTATCAATTGTGAATATATATCCTGTCTCCTTAAAAATAAATAAATGACAAAGTGTTGTTTAATGACTGACCAAGCTTGTAATTTTTTGATCTGAGATGGAATTTAATCTTCACGGAGACAATGTGAGACCAAGGTACTCTGTATTTCCCTCAGCAGTTTTTAATCTAATGACTAACCAAGCTTGTAATTTATCTGATGCCACTAGTGCTAATCTAATTTCTGTTAGATTTTTTGTCCCTTCAAAAGATGTGTATATCATCCGCAATTGTAAATGGGACATGGCTGGGTTCCTCGAGCTATTTGGATACCTTTAACTAGGCTTTCCATCTAATGTCTCGCAAAAGTTTGAGGAGAACTTCCATGACTGAAATTAATTGGGCTTCTAAACTGGATTTAGTTCGAGAAGTAAAATATGCTACTTGCATCCATTTTCTATTTTGTGCACTTAGGAACTCATGGAAATATTTTGAACCATCTACTGATGTATTTGAAGATTTATGAGAGTATAAGAGACACTAGTGCAAATAGGCTACACAGCCAACCCGTGTGCTCATTTTTACCACCAAAAAAAAAAAAAAAAGGAAAATATGTAAAAGGTTTTAAATAATAAATAAGGAGAGAAAAACAAAATTGCTATTAATTAAGTGAATGAGGTGTAAGTCAATTAACATTTAATACTTTTTTTTTAAACCAATAAATCAATTACAAATTTACGGTCTACAAATGGTGTTTACAAATGGTACTACTCTTATTAAGTTACACCATCACATATATATATAAAATAGGTTAATTTAGCACAACTTCTAATTGGGGTCCACACAGACAGACAATATGTCTTCACTGGGTCCTCCACCACCGCCACCACCATAACCATGTCTATCACTCTGCCACGTTTGTTTTTTTAAATCCGGACACGTGTACTCACTGAAATCGAAAGCCACGTTAAATTACTAAAATACCCACCCTTGGAGAAGCCAGGAGACAGACCCTGCACCAGCCCCCGAATCATTACATAGTACGTACAAACATTTATATCAGTTTATTGCTACTTATTATTATAATTAATTATTCTAATTAATCTCTCACACAAACACACACTAACTAAAATTAACTCACATACATAGCTGTTTTTGTTTGGTTCTTGAGGAGGTAATGTGCAAAATAGCAGTGCAAAAGGATTATATATAGTTAGTTAGGCAACGCTAGAAATAAAATAGGAAACTAGCATCTCGAGTTTAAGAAACTCGAGATCAAAAATGTCACATAGATCTCGAGTCTTAAAAACTCGAGTTTTAGAAAAAAAATTTTACCTATAGTGGCGTTTTTAAGCCTTACAGTGACGTTTTAAATCCCTATAGCGGCGTTTTCCTGCAAAAATTTTTATAAGTACAGGTTTAGGGAGACCTATAGTGGCGTTTTTAAGCCCTATAGTGACGTTTTATAGATCTATAGCGGCGTTTTTATTCAATTCATGGAAATCGAGTCTTTAAAACTTGATTTTCAGCTTGATTTTTTCCAGATTTATTCTAATCCACTTACAAATCGTGACTTAAAAACTCGATTTTTATCTTGGAACTCGAGTTTTAGACACTCGAGATGCTATTTTTCAAAATTGTTTTGAAACGTGACAAATAACTAAATTTTTTAATATTTATTGTTATTTAGAAAAAAAATTCTGGTTCTTGACTTTTCTCTGTATTCGTATCCGTATCCATATCCGAGAGAGAAAAAAGGTGTGGGTAGCTCTCTGTTTCCTTCTCCATCCATAAATAGGAAACAGAGGCCCTTGTGGTTGTGACTCTCTCTCTCTCTCTCTTTAACCACCGTAAAGAGCTGGCGCACGATAGCTTAGACTTCATTTCCCCGCCCCCGCCAAAAATCTTCTCCGATACTCATCTAGAATTTTCGTTTCTTTTTTTCATTTCTGAGTTGGTCACAGTCGACTCGGTTGTGACTCACCGAAACATGTTCTACTAATTGAAGGAACTGGCTCATATTTCCAGATCCGTTCTCAATTATTGGATGATCGGTACGTACGAATTCAGCTTTTTTTTTTGATGATTGGTTCGAATCTCATGCATTTGCTAGAAATTGGCGTTGGTTGGAACCGTAATTTATATATAAATAGAGAAATAAATATTTTTTTTCTTTGAATCAGATTCTGTATCTTTTCATAGGTATTACTATTTTATTATATTTTTAATTAATTGATTGATTAAGCAATTAATTTAGCCTCTGCATCTGTTTGTTTGCTTAGAAATATGAGGGAAAGAAAGTAAGGTTTAATTTCCTGCGTTTTAGACGGCAAGAAAAATTTCAGGTTCAAATTCATATTAATTTCCTACATTTTCTTGGAGATCAAACACAGTGTTTGTGGTTTCTTCCTAATATTTGTGAATCAAATGGCAGGCAAGGCGTACTTTCCAACTGTTGTTTAGTTTACCTATTGAAACCTTGAGCTGTAGTCAAATTTTGGTCATTTCATTTCAGATATGTATATCTTTTTTCAGTACTTCTTATTTATGATTAAAGCTGTTAATGGCTATACAAAGAAAAATTAAACCATACAACTATTTCACAACTTGCTGAGGTGGCAACTTGTGATTGGTGAGTACATGGACGCACCACTACCATCCCTTTTTTGTACATCAGTCATCACTTGTCATCTGAATGGGTGTGAAATTTGTTGAGCCCATAGTCCATAGATTTACTGTACAACAAAAAATCACGATGTGACATCCACCTCTTTTTAATATATAATTTCATGGTTGGGAGAGAGAGGGGCTACGTCTTTCGTTGGAAATGTTGAGAGGTGTCAGTTAAGATACAAGGCTCTTAACCTTATAAATGTATGTCAATAGTCTATATATATATATATATATATATATTTATATATATCAAATCAATGTTGTGCATTGATGGTTAATGACAAGTGTTTTGATTTCTTTCTTTAGCCTATATTTTGCTTGCACTTAAGTGGAGCATTATTGTTTGGTTGCTAAGAAGGCATATGTAGATAAGTGGAAAATTTGTTACCTTGTGATAATGACAGTAAGAGACCCCTATAATTAATTTCTAGTGTTGCAGAAATACAAATTTGGTTTGGTTTGCAGTGGATGAAACATAATAGTGTTGCCGTGTAAAATTATTCAAATTAGGAAATTGCGGGAAAAGGCTAGTGGAAGTCTGGCATGTGGGGACATCAACGTGAAGCTTCTTCAATGTACAAGCGCTTACCATCAAGAGATTGTACAAATACAGTTGACTTGGAAGAAAACTCAGGTGACTCACCTTAATAATTTTAAGCTCTATTTGGTAAATAATAATTTGAGTTCTAGTTATGTTGTATGCTACCTATAATTTTGCTTGAATTTGGTTGTGGGGTTAATGTACTGAACACCCTACAGCTTGGATCTTGTGCTGTGAAGCATTGCTTCTTTCCCAATGGAATGGATCTTGTGTCATCATATTAAACACACTTGATGTAGCAACTTATGGACTGTGGGGTTTGAGGCTAAATTTCCTTTATTGTGAATTACTTTTGCTCTTTTTTTGTATCGCTAACTGAGTACATGCAATTGATAAAGTAAGATGAAAGAGAAGATTGCAAAGGTGATATAGTTGTTTGAGGAGACATTCCTCCTTTCTTGGGAAACTATTAAGAGTTCATTGAGTTTATGGTCTAGTTTAGTACACACTTCAATTTGTATGAACATTACCAAGCAGGTTGATAATTGGGCATAATTTTTTTTTACAGCGGGTTTCATTATACGTAATGCTTATAAATGGTTTATTATAAGTAATTATATGTTATATGATATGAGATCATTTGAAATCACTGCTTATATACCTGGTATTGGTCACATGTTTACTTCCATTGTGGGTAATGTATTTGGATTCAAGGCCTTGCATGCTCTAAGTCTGCCTGGATGCCAAAGGCGTCCCTTGGGGTGATCTCATAATGTAGTTAATATGAATATAAAATAGAATTTCAAATAAATATTAAATATTTGAATAAATATATTTGTTCCTGTATGTCTTATAGATCTCCTACAGAACGTTATGTCTCCGGAAACTTCAAGCCCTTCATGGAGGCTTTCTTTTCCTCATGTACTAGTTGCAACCATATCTTCTTTCTTATTTGGCTACCATACAGGGTTGGTGCTCTTTCTTGAACTCAGTCTTTTCTTCCTTTTCTTTTCTCTTTCTGAGTGTTATTCATGTGTGAAGCAACTAGCTGAAATTTCTACTTTTGCCCTTTTTTGTTTGGTACCTGATCTATTCAGAGTAGTTAATGAACCACTTGAAAGCATTTCTGTAGATCTTGGTTTCAGTGGGAATACTTTGGCAGAAGGTGACATCTTTTTCCTTAATCGCTCTAATGTGATGTCTGATTTCTGCATCTAGCTCTCTTATCTAACAGGTTGTCATTTATTTTAATGAAGGTCTGGTTGTGAGTACATGTCTGGGTGGTGCCCTTGTTGGAGCGCTACTCAGTGGTTGGATTGCTGATGGGGTTGGTCGACGTAGAGCTTTTCAGTTGTGTGCTTTGCCTATGATTGTTGGTGCTTCTATGAGGTATGCTTGCACCATAAATATCATTGCACTTGAGTGCTCACTGGGGCTTTGTGTTGCAATTGGTTTGGTCTCTTTTATTTTATATACTCTTCATTTGGATCTAATTTTAGTTCATAATAGACTAATAGTTGTCTCAGATTCCTGGTATTTTATGATATTGAAAGTGTAAAGTTATTTTCTAAAATAAAGGGGCTTACTGTTGACACACCTGTAGTACAAATAAAATATGTTCAATGACAACAAGATTACTAATTTACTTTCTATATAGCCAATGTGCTCTCAAATGGCATCTACTTCCCCGATAAGCTTAAGGTGGAGGGTGAGACTGGTTGTGTGTAACTTTACTAATAAAAAAAAAAACTTCCAATATGGAGGATTATTGCAGATTGGTGCAAGAAGCACATTAGATTTTGTTTCAGAATTTATTATTTTTCAAGAGTTCATTTTTGAATTTTGAACCTTTTTTTTTTTTTTTTTTTTTAATTTGAAATTTGAATTTGGTCTTTAATGTTGTTGAGGATTTTATGGGATGTAATTGTGGCTTAATGTAGTCCATGAAGCCTATGAAAAAGAGGATCCAAGAATAGTTTGAGATATTGCAATACGAATTGACATTTATGATTTGAGAATGTTTCTCTTGCTTGGTATTGATTCCAAGGTGGTGAACCCTAAGGTCTTAAGGAAAATTTTAAGTGGTGAAGCTTAGGATTTGTCTTTTTCTCTCTTATTTTTGGTTGTTTCTATTTTTCAAACTATTCTGCATAAACTTCGTATCAAAGTGTGTCCGATATCCGATCCCTTGCACCCATTTCAAACCAGGGAACAAAAATTCCAACATAGTGAAACACTTATCAAATTCACAAACCACACCATTTTACCCAAAATAACAACCCACATTATATCACCCACCTGACCCGGAGGTCCACGTTGCAAATGCAACCTGTAAGAACCTAGCCCGAGTCAAGCTGAGCTTGACACCGTCGGTGTAGCCTAAATTGCCGCTGGCTTGAGCAGCATTAGCACCCCACGTGCATTTGCCACCATGCTGAAGACCCACAGCTTGCCACCACTGGCATCATGCCTCTCCTCTTTGCTGAGAATCCCTCTTCTTGACTTTTTCTTTCTGTGTTGAGAAGTTTTTGTGACTTCTGTTTTCTTATTGATTTGTAATGTGGTGCCCAATTAATTAATTTTTTAATTTTTAATTTTTTTTTGAAATGGTTAAGGACAGAAGTCAGAAAGTCACTTGGTTCTGTCACTTAGCTTACCCAACTGTTAAATCATCTAAGGCCATTGAGCTTAGGTTATGTGGGCTCATAAAACCACACTGCAGCAACCAGTGGGTCGAATTTCCAATAAAGTCCAACTTGTAAGCCTTATCTGCCCTGGTCAGACCTAGACTGACCCATATTTTTGTTAAAATTATTTGTTGAAAGTTTATTTAAGTGAACCATGTTTGTATTAGAAGCACCTACATTTGATGGTCGTCTAGACCCATGGACCCTCATCAATTGGTCAGGTGAGATGGATTAATTCTTTGATCATATTGGTTTGTCAAATGCCAAGAAGGTTAGGTTTTCCAAGATGAAACTGATAGGCGGACTATTGGTACAATATTGAAAACCTTTTCCTTAGAAGGGACAAAACCCACCATAACCAATTGGGAAGAAAGGAAATGAAAACTCTTGATAGAAAATCTGTTAAGGTCTGATCAAAAGAGATATTTGTCCAAATCCTAGCAAGGTGACTTTTTAGATTAAAGAAACAACCTGAGTCAGTGGCACCCGCTACTGGCTATGAGGCACAATTTGAAGAAGATGATATGATTGCTCAAACAGTTTCTACTCCTAAGTCAACCCCCAGTATAATTGGAAGCCATAATGAAAGCCATCCAAGACCTAACCCAACAAATTGCTAGGAATAATGCCTGACTAGAAAAAATAATGGTTTCCACCCAAAAACCACCCAATAATCTTGAGGGTAAAGCTTCTCAATAATGTTGAGGCACCAGAACTTTGTGCTGAAAAAGAAATACAAGTACCAGTAGATGTGCACTTAATATAGCCTAAACCATATGTAGTATACCCAATTCAATTTATTGGAGAGTCACAATTTGATGAGGTGAAAATTTATAGATGCACATGATGTGAAAATTAAGTTTGATGCCTACAATACTGATCAGTGGTAAAGATTGATATGATGGTGCTTTCTACAGAGCAAGAGAAGGCTGTATAATTTACTCCGCCCATTGATTTTATTATTCCAGGCCCATTATTGTGGTGGAACAGAAATCTAAATTGTTTTTAGAATAGCCAGAAGTGCTTCTAGGATTGTGCAAGTGTCAAGCACAAAAATTCTTATCCTATAACATTTCAAAACTCAAGGTTGAGTTTTTTTCCAACCATAGGAGAATGATGCAAGAAGAACAATCAACTTTATTTCAGAATCTATTTTTCAGATTTCGTTTTTTTAATTTTGCACTTGTTTTCTTTTTGAATTTGGTCTCCAATTTTGTTGAGGATTTTATGAAATGTAATCGTATATAATCCCTGAAGCCTATTAAAAAGAGGCTCCAGGAATAGCTTGAGACATTGCAATGTGAATTAAAACTTTATGATTAGAGAATATTTTTCATGCTTGGTGATGATTCCAAGCACCCTTAGGTAGTGAAGCCTAAGTTTCAGGAATATTCTAGGTGTTGAAGCTTAGGACTTCTCCTGTTCTCTCTTATTTTCCAAACTATTCTTTCCTGCATCAGAGATAGGTTTAGAAATCTATTTACATTGATAGTCCCATCTGCAACACTGATTTAGTATGTTCCCTCAGCTGTTGCACACTTTTGTTTGGCAGATAATAACACTATATTTTCACCTATTCAAAGTTTGCATATAATAATGTATATAGTTGTTCCTCAAAAAAAAAAAAGAAAAAAAAAGTATATAGTTAAGTTGTAAAATACGAATACGAATATTTAGGGTCAAGTGAGAATAATGAGGAAGAAAGAATATAGAGACAGAGAAAAGAAAGAAAATGTGGAGGGCATTAACTTGATCAAGCCCACACCTTAGAATACATCTGTATTAGGGTTTCATAACATGATTACAAAAATAGCCCTATTAATATGCTAAAATAACGACAACTAGAACTAACTCTTAACATATATTATAGATGCTTTCCTGATAGCGTATTTTACATTGCATAATTTTCAGTTATAGATTGGATGATAATTAATTGCCTGCATTTCAGTGCAACAAGCAAAAGTCTTGCTGGTATGCTTTTGGGACGGTTATTTGTTGGGACTGGAATGGGATTGGGTCCCCCTGTTGCTTCTCTCTATGTAACAGAGGTTGGTTACATTTGTGTCTCATTGATTCCAGCTTAAATTTTTCTTGGTTGTTGATGAAAGGGAGTGCATCATATATGATCTTGTCCCATCTATGTGTGCAGATTTCTCCGGCATCTGTGAGGGGTACTTATGGAAGCTTTATTCAAATTGCAACATGTCTTGGACTTATGGGGGCTCTGTTTATTGGAATCCCTGTCAAAGAAACCGCTGGCTGGTAAAGACACTCCTATTAGATTTCTCAGTATCTGTATTTCATGTTCGACTGTTTGATATACTTATTTTATGCTCAGGTGGCGTATCTGTTTCTGGGTATCTACAATTCCAGCTGCAGTACTTGCTGTAGCCATGGTGTTTTGTGCAGAGAGTCCCCATTGGCTATACAAGGTTTGCTTTCATATTTTTTTAATTTGTCTTGAGATGATTATCATTGTCATTATTATTATAAATCTCTATACTGTAATTGCTTTCTGTTACTCAGAATGAATAAAGTCCTTACTAAATTCTATATAAATCATATATATAATTTTTTACAAGATGAGCTAAAATTCTTTAAGTTTTAGTGCTGTAATATGCCATTATTATTATTTTTAAAATTTTGTATAATTATTTTCTATTTGACATATACTAGATTCTGTTTATCTCTTGTGCACTCTTTATATCTTAAAGCATATTTTTTGAATTTGAATAGAAAATTTTATCCTTTCTTCAATTATTTGTGGAAAAAATCATGATTCTCTCTCTCTCTCTCTTAGCACAAAGACCTGCACAGAAAGGTGCAGTTCCGTTTTCTGTATTGGCTTCCAAAGAAGTTGCAGTACTTTCCATCTTTTCCTTCTGGTTTTATTTTTTTGGATTGGGGGGGGGGGGGGGGGGTTGGGGGGCTCCCCATAGAAACAGTTCCTCTCCTCTGTGCAAGTTTGGCCAAGTAGCTCTTCTACCCATAACATGAGATAAAATTCCAATTACATGTGTTTTATGTAAGTGCTTATGCTGAAGACAAAGACTAAAAAGTTTCTTAATGGTGTGATATAGAGAGGAAGAACTGAGGAAGCTGAAGCTGAATTTGAGAAGCTCCTAGGAGGATCACATGTCAAAGTTGCTATGGCAGAATTATCCAAGTCAGACAAGGGCGATGACACCGATACTGTGAAGCTATCTGAGTTGTTTTATGGTCGCCATTTTAGAGGTAAATATGATACATCTGGTATAATTTTATGAATTTCCAAGTATAATCACTCCCTTTTTCTCGTGTCCACAGTTGCCATTGCCATTGCTTGTTCTTCTTTGTCTTCTATTGTTTTTGGGCTTTCCAAAAGTTCTTTGTTATTCACGTGTTCCTTTTGCAGTTGTTTTTATTGGGTCAACCCTATTTGCTTTACAACAGCTATCTGGTATAAATGCTGTGTTTTATTTCTCTTCAACTGTTTTTAAAAGTGCTGGAGTGCCGTCCAACCTTGCCAATGTCTCCATAGGAATTGCAAATTTAACAGGTAGCTTCAGTTCATGGTAGCCCCTTCTGTATCTAGGATTATGCATTCTGTCTCTTGACAGCACCATTTTTTATTATTATTTTTTCTTTTCCTGCAGGATCAATTATTGCGATGGTTTTGATGGATAAACTAGGAAGAAAGGCGCTCCTTCTATGGAGCTTTTCGGGCATGGTAAATTGTACTTCCAAATCACTTTCCTCCTTCTATGGTCAAAGTATTGTGATTATAAAACTAAATCTGCACTTCATCTATTTGGGAGGCTGGAAAAGGAGCTCTTATATATTGATTCTATGTTCAAAGCAAAAGGAGAGTGATGTTATTATATTGAAAATGGACTAGTATAATCCTTCAGAATAGAGGAAATTGGTTATTTTAATATACCGATAATGGGTTGGTAATCGACATTGATGCAGATTGGTTATGGGAGAAGAAAATATTTTATGTTGTTTTCTCTTTCCTAGTGGAATTAGGATTTATTTGCTTTTACAATTTCAATTAAAATCCTTAAATGATGCAAATTGGCTAAGGGTTTCATATTTTAATATTTTATGTTGTTTTCTCTTTCTTAGTGGAATTAGGATATATTTGCTTTTACAAGTTCAATTAAATCCTTTTCCTAGTTGAATTAGGATTTTAATTGTTTTTCCTTTCTCAAGTAGAAGTAGGTTTATTATTTATTTTTGTAAAAGGAGTAGGAGAAATTCTATTCCTCTAAATACTCTTTTTAGGGAGGTGGATTATTGTTATGTGTTGATTACTAAAAGTTTGTTAGAGAAAGGAAGAGAAATAAAACACACCCAACCCACCAGACTTTAGATGGCTACAAACCTGAGCCCACTTAACCAAATTGAATTTAGGGGACTCATCAAACTACCCCATAAAAAATCCTGCTGGAGCTTCTCAATACGATTTGCTATATCCACCAGAATAGGGAAGAGAGACAGGTAATAAGTAAGCAAGGTTGAGAGAGTACTTTTAAGTAAAGTAACCTTACCACCTTTTGATAGATATAAACGCTTCCAACTTGCTAGTCTTCGCTCAATTTTTTCAAGAATAGGGTTCCAAATTGCCCTATCCTTAAATTTAGCTCCTAACGGAAGCCCCAAATAAGTCATTGGCAGTGAGGATTGCCTACACCCTAAAAGGCCCACAAGCTCACAGCTTTCCAACTAGAACCAATTCAGATTTAGCCAGATTAATATGCAAACCTGACACGGCCTCAAAGGAAGATAAGATCTCTCTCAATTTACCTATCTGACTAGGTAAAGCATCACAGAAAATTAAAGTATCGTCTATAAAAAGAAGGTGAGACACCGTTAAGGGAGCATGAGTTCTGTAGCCAACAGTGAATCCTGAGATGTGACTAGCCAGAACAACTCCATCCAATAAGAGGCTTAAAGCTTCCATAACAATTGCAAATAAAGCAAGGAGAGTGGGTCACCTTAACATAGTCCCCTAGAACTCCCAAAGAAATCTTTAGGGCTACCATTGATCAGAATGGAAAATTTCACCGTGGAAATGTAAAACATAATCCACTTCCTCCACTGCTCAGAGAACCTACATTGTTGCAACATATACAAAAGAAAGTCCCAATTGACATGATCAAATGCTTTCTCCACATCCAATTTACATAAAACACTTGGAACTCTCGCCTTGAGTCTACTATCCAAGCATTCATTAGCAATTAAAACAGAATCCAAGATTTGTCTATCAAACATAAAGGCATTTTGGGTCTCAGAAATAATCCTAGAAAATTTACCCTTTTTAGCCTATTCGCCAGCACCTTGGAAAGGATTTTATAAATACCACCCACAAGACTTATAGGTCTAATGTCCCTCACATTGAAAGCATCAACCTTCTTTGGAATAAGAGAAAGGAAAGTGGCATTAAGGCTTTTCTCAAAAACAACTTGGGAATGGAAATTGCCAAGAAGCTCCATAATTTCCCGCTTTAAAAAAACCCAACAAGACTGAAAGAAGGCCATTGAGAAACCATCGGGTCCTAGAGATTTGTCGCCATTGCAATCTTTGATGAGACCATAAACTTCCTCTTCTTCAAAGGGTCTGTCCAACCAAGCAGCTTCCTCCTTGGAAATCCTAGAAAATTCCACTTCATCAAGGACAGGTCTTTGACCTTCAGTCTCAGAGTATAACTGTTTGTAGAAGAGGGATATGCAAGCAGCTATGGAACTCGGATTTGATGTTAGCTCACCATCCACCTCTAGATTGTCGATGGTATTAAATATTCTATGAGAATTTGTTGTTTTATGGAAGAACTTAGTATTTCTATTTCCCTCTCGAATCCAAAGTGCCCTAGATTTCTGTCTCCAGGAGGTTTCCTCCATAAGGGTTACCTTTTCAAGCTTAGTGCGAAGCTGATCCTTCTCCAATATCTCCTCATTGGTTAGAGTTTGGCTATCAGCAATCAACTCTAAATCATTAAGGTCTTTCCATAGCTTGCGCAGCCTATTCTCTACATTCCCAAATTCTTCTTCGTTCCATTTCTTCAAATCTAACTTCAAAGCTTTTAGTTTGCTGGCAATCTGAAAGCTAGGGGAGCCTTGAAAAAGATAGGATCCCCACCAGGTTCTCACTCTGTCTACAAAACCATCTGCCTTTAGCCACATGTTCTCAAAACGGAATGGCCGATTGTCCCTCTGAAAATTTCCCCCTTCTAAAAGAATAAAGGCTTTAAGGTTAGTGAGTACTATTCATCCCTCTTCTTGACCCCTGACTCTCTTTTTCCTTGGAGACTTGTGTGGTGCTCTAAGATCCCTCCTAGAGTTGTTTTCTTTTCTTGGATTGTCACTTTAGGTAAGATTTTGACTCTTGATAGGTTATATGGACTAAGGGTGTCCCTATTTTGGATTGGTGTTATACGTGTAAAGGAAGCAAGGCATCGGTAAACTATCTTCTTCTCTATTGTCCCATTGCTTTTGAACTATGGTCTATGGTGTGGGTCCTTTTTGGTGTGATCTGGGTTATGCCTCAAAGTGTTGCAGATTTATTTGCAGATTGGCAAGGCCTGTTTGGTAGACATCGCAACATAGACTTGTGGAGGGCTGTCCCACATTGTTGTTTTATGGTGTCTTTGGCGAGAAAGGAACTACGTTGCATGGACACGCCAAAATTGGCCAAGTACCCGTGTTGGACATGGGTACTAGTAAGACATGCCCAGAAAACGAACCCATCGCGTACTAGAGAGAAAAAATATTTTTTTATTCTGTATACAGCCCGAACATGGTCATGACACGCGAGGTTCATCTCGGACATGGGAGAGGGGAAAAAAGAAGAAGATATTCAGCCTCTCTTGCTCTGTTCTTTGAGTTCTCCCTCTTGCGAAGCCATTCTGCTGTAGATCGTTGTATATCGGCGACCAACAAAGCTATTCCACCCTTGCTAAAGTTCTACGGGTAAGCTTTAAAATTTGAATTGATCAAGAGCATAGAGCTTTTTGCCATGGCCTTTGGCGAGAGAGAGAGAGAGAATGGAGAGAATGTTCTAGTCTTCTAGATCAAAAAAGATTGGGTAGAGGAAACTCCATGTATCATTGAGCAATTAGTATCTCAAGATGTATTGTTTTTATCCTCGTCTCAATAAAATGAAGTATTTTTCATCAAAAAAAGAAGAAGATTGGTCTGGTTCCATTTTACCTTTAAACCCAAACATTTAAGCCCGAATAGACATGAGCCAGCAAGCCAACCTGTTCACACTAAAGCCCAAATTGAAATTTAACCCAACTCAAGCCAAGCCCACAACAAAAGTATACCAACAGCCTAACCGAAAAATAATTCTACTACATAAAATTCCCAAACTCAAAATCAGAATTTCCTAACTAATAATAATAATAAAAAACCCCATGAGCACATAAATAATTACAAAATTACTCCAAACCTCCTTGACATCACATAAATAATTAATTTTAGATATGTTTTCAAGCATTTTTTTTGTTGTAACATAATTTTTAAACCTAAAATAAACAAATTATGTCTAAAAATATTTAAATTATACATAAAAATAAATATTAAGTAATTAATTAATAGCCGTATGGCCCGTACCCCAAACGTGTCGTACCCTTGTACCTGTACCCAAGTCCGTGCAACTTAGAAAGGAATACTAGATGCTTTGAGGGAAAGGAATGGTCGATTCTCGAGATTAAATCTCTCCTCCTCCACTCTTTTGTTTGATTGGAGTTCTGTTTTTACTTCTTTTTCTTGTTTCAATCTCTTTGTTATGCTTGATCATTGTAATTTACGAACTTGATGTACTCCTATCCACGTACACTCTCGGTGTACCTGGGTATTTTGTTTAATGAAATTTTGTTATTTAAAAAAAAAAAAAAGGTTTGTTAGAGTGGTTTTTCTCTATTATTTTGCTTACTAGCCTAGTGTTCTTGTAGAACTTAGGTTTTGTGGAAGAGTTGTAGTAATTGTGTGTTATAGATTCTACTTTTACACGCCTACGATGCATCAGTTGGTATCAAAGCAACACTAGGTTCCTACCATGGAGGAAGACTTGTTGCCATAGATGACATGTATGAACGCAATGAGGTTGCACGCGATGCACACAATTAGAGACATTCTTTCAACAAATGGAGGAGTGGTTTGATGCATTGTCAAAGCAGCTCGATGCCTTAGCCGTGGGAAATTGACCTCAAAACTTCCATTCAAATCCACGTTATGTGGAGGAGGAGGAGGATTTCGATATCAAGAAGGATGACTGCGATATCAAAGAGGAGGATGGATACATTCAAAGAGTTTGTGTAGTAAATTGGGAAATTAAGCTTCATAAAAATGAAGTTATATACATACAAGGTGAGCCCAAAACTCACATTGTTGGTGAGACTTTCGACATTAAAGCACAGGAGGTTATTGATTTTTTTTATTACAATCATAAGTCGATACAGTTGGTTTGTTCATCAATAGTTGAGTTCTCTATTGATGAATGAAGTTTCGATCTACTAAAGCTTGAACTTGAACACATTAAACACTATGATTTCATTGGGGTTGATGAGCTTCTAAGAAACACTTTCCTCATAGTATAGTTAATATTAATTTGGAAAGATTAATGGAAAACTTTATTGATCCTTGGGAGGATTTTATTGAACAAGAATTAATAGAGGACAATAAGAGGCATGAGTGAGTGATTTTAAGTAATCCTTGTGGAGGAGGCAATATGAAGTTTATGGATGTGTGCATGGATTCTTTTTTAGTACCTGCTTCATGTATATCCCATTGTGGCAAAAGAAGTCAAGAATAAAAATTCGTACATCAAGATTTATTATGAGTGAGAAAAGATTGATAAGTAGCATATTGATTCATCTTGTTTTGCACAGAAGAATAGGATGGAGAGGATTATTCGGGGTTCCAATTGATTATGGAAGATTATCACAAAGACTCGAGGACGAGTTTCCCTTAACCCTGGGAGAATGATGCAGATTGGTTAAGGAAGAAGAAAATATTTTAATATTTTATGTTGTTTTCTCTTTCCTAGTGGAATTAGGATTTATTTGCTTTTAAAAGTTCAATTAAATCCTTTTCCTAGTTGAATTACTATTTTAGTTGTTTTTCTTTTCCTAGTTAAATAGTTTTTCCTTTTTTAATTAGAAGTAGGTTTATTATTTCTTTTTCTAAAAGGAGTAGGAGAAATTCTATTCCTATAAATACTTTTTATAGGGAGGTGGATTATTGTTATGTGTTGATTAATAAAAGTTTGTTAGAGAGGTTTTCTCTATTATTTTGACTACTAGCTTAGCGTTCTTGTAGAACTTAGGTTTCGTGGAAGAGTTGTAGTTGTTGTGTGTTACAGATTTTGTTTCTACACGCCTACTCTGCATCAGACATTCATTTATTGTGCATTATGCATTACTCTAAAAATAACTTTCTGACATGTCTTGAAGTTAATGAACTTGGAGCCCGGTTGTGACATTTTGCGTTATATTCACCCAGGTGATGTCTATGGTTCTTCAAGTCACTGCAGCAAGCTCTTATGTAGCAAACTCTGGAGCTATGTACCTATCTGTTGGTGGCATGCTGATGTGAGTAATCTCTTAACGCATGCATCTTGAAGATGAATTTATGATAGATGCATTTTTTTTTTTTAAAATTATAAATTTAGTCAAATGGAAAATGTGACTCATTGCTATGGCTACTTTCATTCTTGGACTTGTAGAAGTGCTGCGCTAATATAATTAAACACTCATCCTCAACCCAGAGCATCATATCAAATTTGCCTAACTTGAAAGACAATCATTGAAAGGAGGCATGAACAAACAGTTTCATGAGAATATCACCACCTGATCATCTGAGCGAACAAAGGGAGTGACAATCTATTTCCTCACCAATAAATCTGAATAAAGTGACAGTAACCTAACTTTGATAAGTTTGGTATTTATATGGAACTCAGGATTGTTAACTATAAAGATAGTAGCCTGATTGTCATAATATATCTGCATAGGTGTAGGACTATCAATACCCAAGTTGTGAAGGAGAGATTGAGCCCATAAAAATGGTTCCAAAAAATTCTGGAAAAGTCACTATAATTACAGGGGAGATCGGTGACTCAGATCATGTGGTTGCCGGAATCTGGTGACCATGTTGGTGTTGACATCATCTGTTTGTTAGCTTTTTGCTTTTTGTCTCAGCTTCTTTCTTTTTTTTTTTTTTTTTTTTTTTCTTTTTTTTTTTCTTTTTTTTTTTAATATTATAAATAAGCTAACTTTTATCTTTTTGTCACACATTTAGTATAAAAGCTATTAAAAACTGTATCTTTAGTCTCATATTTAGCAAATAAGCTACTGGAAACTACAAGACTTAATAAATGGACACCAGTGATGATCTCAGCATATGAATGTTGAAGTCAGCACACCTTGGTTCTAATAACAATCTTCAGATTGTTCAAACACGTTCTAGGGTAGATTGGTACACTTTGATACCAAGTTGAGTTGTAAAATATGAGATACTAGGGTTAAAAGAGAGGAGGAGGAAAGAAGAATGGAAAGATAGAGATTTGAGAAAAAGGTCTAGGGCTTTGTTAATCAGTCCCTCACCTTAATATTAGGATTTATGGCATGATTACAAGAATTCCCTTATACTATTGTAAAATAACATGCTAATATAAAAAATAACAATAGGTAACTCCGCCTAAAATAATTCTGGCCATGGTTGGGAACCTTAGTAGTCAATTGGACTCTATTTGGGTTTCTGACTTTGAGTGACCCCAACGGGCAATATAAGCAGCCCTATCTGAATCATCTGGAACTACATATATATCTCTGACTATGGCAACTGGGACTCTTTGGATCAGGAAAACAATTCCTCCCCACTACAAAGATTGATTGAGAGGGATTTCAGGCTCAATAGTGTAACGAAGTTATTAGAAATTGATCTGATAAATGAGTTGGATATCTTTGAAAATGATGAATGAACAAATAAAATCATTTCGTCTAGTATTTAATTAGTTATCGTATTGGAAATTGCTCTGAAAAATGAATTGGATATCTTAGAATTGATGATTGAATAAATAAAATTTTCTAGTTTTAATTAACTACTTGGGATTGTCTGACAGCTATCTAGGGATAAGTACGCATCACAGTTGTTTGAAATTCAAGCCATGGGAGAAATTCAAGGATCAAGGACTAACAATGGATTTCTTTGTACAGGTTTGTCTTTACGTTTGCTCTGGGAGCAGGTCCAGTTCCCGGTCTCCTTCTACCTGAAATTTTCCCCAGTCGAATTAGGGCAAAAGCTATGGCAATCTGCATGTCAGTTCATTGGGTAATTCTCTTCTGCTTCCTTTTTTTTTTTTTTTTTTTTTTTTTTTTTTTTTTTTTCTTTTTATAAATTTTATGTCTGCTCTTGCTGGCTTCTGGATCAAGCAGCAGAATGGCATTCCCCTTGTACTAGAGCTCCTACGTTCAAATCCTTACTCATGCATGAGTTGGGGGGAATAGAATTTGGTGAATTTTAGTGGATCTATGGTTACCAGTCAACTAAGTTAATGCTTGTAGATGCTACATGTTGGCAATTTGAAATTATATGAATTAATTTTTAATTCAATGGTAATTCAGAATGAAGTGGACTTCCATCATCTCCTGATTTCCTTTGCTTAATTGGTTAAACTGGTTCTTCAGGTGATCAATTTCTTTGTGGGGTTGCTGTTCTTGCGTTTGCTGGAGCAACTTGGGCCACAGCTCTTGTACTCAATATTTAGTTCTTTTTGTTTAATAGCCGTGGTGTTTGTAAAAAGAAATGTGGTGGAAACGAAAGGGAAATCCCTTCAAGAAATTGAGATAGCACTTCTTCCGCAAGAATAGTACGTACTTACTATGGTGAATTGTTCACAAAAGGAATTCATTTGGTTAAGCGAAGTTGCAGTTTCAAGTTTCGACCAAAGTTGTGGCAATACCTTACGAGGGAGTTTGTACTTAGAGAGATGATAAATGTTTAGCCAATGGATACTTTGAGGTCAGATTTTGTTGATCGTCATATGTGCTTTATGTGAAGTTTCTGGTAGATAGCAATATATCCATCAAGTGTAATCCCCTTCAATGGAAACTTAGAAATGCCTGCCATGGAAACTTTTTAGGACTGGATTTGTCTTAGAATTATGTAATCCCCTTCAAACACATCAATGTACTTTGAAAATATAATATATATAAATATATATATATATATATATATATATATGATTAAATTCGTCGTCTCCTTGTCATGATGTTTAATTAAAATGTACCCATGGTGGTTTATTTATTGGGATCAAATCCACGAGGCTATTTAGAGTTACAGAAGTTCCTGGAGATGGCTTCAAATCCTTTTCCTAGGGAAGGAGAGAAGCTGAGGCTACATCTACATGTGTAAGTTGTGTAGGTCCCCTTATGCCAGATGGTCACTGCGTGACTGTGCTGCCGTCTAACTACCATTCCCGGTGGAAATGTACTGAGATTCTACTAAACATTGTCAGGCCCTAAAAAATTTCCTTATAGTTCATCATCCTTTCAATTTCAAAACCACCTTTGTACCTGAACAATTACGATTTGTCGTCATCAAAATTAAAAATAAAATTACGACTTCTCCATGTGTGTGTCTATATATATATATATATATATATACTGGGAGTGTTCTCATGCTACATCAGGAGTCTTACCAATGTCACTCATTTCCCTGCATTAGAGCATTAGCCTTTTAACATCTCAAAAACTCACTTTATCTATTTTAATAGTTAACACATCACTTTATAACACACCAAACATTAATGGTTTTATTTTTTTTAGCACTTCATTTAAATATTTTTTTCTTTATTATTATTTTTAACTTTTACTATATTCTTCGTTTCTCTGTCTGTCTCTCTCTTTTCTGTTAGGCAAGAACAAACATCCACAACCACCACGCACAACCCACTACCAGCACAACCAACCGCCACAACCTATATGACCATAACCTCACCGACCCAAAAAAAAAAAAAAAAAAAAAAAAAAAAAGCCAAGAACCACACCCACCACCACAAACTCACCTCAACAACCACCACATACCCACCTTAACAATACCACAAACAGCCACAAAATTGTCGTAACCCACCACCCACTACCACAAACACCCACAACCAGCCACCATAAACACCCATAGCCCATTGCAAATCTGATTTAAAAATAAAAGAAAAAAATCACAATCTGCCACAACAGATCATCTCTACCGCCATCCCAATAAAATCTAAACCCAAAGAAATCAATGGATCTTCGATGGTTTGGATTTGGTGGTTTTGCCATCTCCATCGCAAATCTGATTCAAGCTTTGGGTTTGGTGGTTTCGCCGATTCAGTTAAGAGGGAGGGAGAAGAGGGCTGGGTGAGAGAAAAAAGAGAGAGAGAATGAAGGAGAAGAGGGTTGGGTGAGAGAACAAAGAGAATGAGAGAATGAGGGAGAAAAGGGCTGGGCGAAAGGAAAAAGAGAGAGAGTAAAAAATGGAGAAGACTTGAGAGAGAGAGAGAGAGAGAGAATGATAGGGGGAGAGAGAGAGACTGAGAGAATGGGAGAGGGAGATTACTGATAAGCTTGGCCTTCACTATCTCCGACAACGTCACTGGTATGCTTTATGTTCATGTTGCAATGCTGTAATTCATAGCAATATCTTTCCAGGTTCATCTAGAGCATTTGTGCGACCTCAAGAGAGGGGCTTTACCAGGGTTTGGATTTGCTCTCTAGCAACATTGTAAACAAGATAAGTATTGACATTGATTGTCAAATTTACTATGTTCAGAATTTATTTTAGCCATAATTTTCTCTATCTTGTTGCTTCCTCCCTGTTTTCTCCTCTTCTTTTTTGTGAGAAATATATTCTTTTTGTTGTGTATTATTGTATAGACTTATAATGTAATTCGTTTTTTGATGGTTGGTTCTTTTTTTTTTTTTTTTCCTTAAATTGCAGGCATAAAGCTCCTAGGAAGTTGTTTTGTGCACTGGCAAATTCTGGATGCAGGGGTGAATATTATCTAGTTCTTTTTAAAGATAGTTGGATTGTGGTTATGCCTTTTCATTGCGAGATTAGTTGTTTTTTAGTGGATAGGGAACCACGTCGTTCCTTGAGCCTTTAGAGTTTTAATTTTTTTTTAATTTTTTTATTATTATTATTATTTTTTTAATAAAATTAACGTTTTCCAGTTTTTTAAATTAAGAAATTAAAAAAAAAAAAAATCATCCAAAATGGCGATGTTTTGGTTAATAAATGGCAGTAGTTAACTAAAAGGTAAATGAGGATTGAATTGACAAAATTTGAAATTTAGAAAACTAAAATGACAAAACTAAAACTTAAAGGACTGAAATGACAAAAATTGAAACTTAAAGGGTCAATTTTGTATTTTAATCTTTTTTTTTTTAATAAAGACAATAAAATTTATTGTTTTTAATAAAGACAATAAAAATACATTAATAAGAAGAAAGATTCGATTAAGTGAGAAGAAGACGGTGGGGATGGAACGCTCTCTCTCCCTCGAAGAACAAGTGGAACTTGCCCGCAGTAATAAAAAAGTTAAAAATGTGAGTCATGCTAGCTTCTGTGAAGGCCAAAGCTCGGCTTCTTCATCTCCTAACTTCGCTGGGGGGTCTGGCAACCAAAATGCCTCCTTCAAGGACAAACTGATGGGTGAAATACTAGGTGCATACACGCAGGCTTTCTGTTTTGAGGAGTTCATCGATGAAGATGTTGAATCAGATGATGAAGTGGAAACGCTCAGGCAAGGGATGGTAGCTGTGAAGTTTTCGAAGGAGCTTAAACAAGAGATTCGAAGACCATGGGCGAGAGCTTTGATTGTGAAGGTATACGGTAGAGCTGTTGGATTAAATTTCCTTCAAGCTAAACTATTGTCTATGTGGAAGCCAGCAGGGCGTTTGGACGTTGTAGATTTAGAACATGGCTTCTTCCTCGTCAGGCTGTCATTGAGAGAGGATGTTGAGAATGTTTTGAAGAAAGGTCCTTGGTTTATAGGAGACCACTTCCTCTCAGTTAGACCATGGGAACCAGATTTCAAGCCTGACTCAGCCAATGTGTCTTCCATTGCAGTATGGATAAGACTCAGTGGGCTACCAATTGAGTATTACAATGCTAAGGCTCTTTAACATATCGGGAAGGCTATTGGTAATGTGTTAAGGATTGATACATTTACTGTGACTGAATCTAGAGGCAAGTTTGCATGGTTGTGTATCCAAGTTGATGTGGATAAGCCGTTTATCACTACGGTGATGATAGGAAAACTTCAGCAATCTATTACATATGAGGGTATTCATAATTTATGTTTTGAGTGTGGAAGAATGGGGCACAGAAGAGAGGTTTGTCCATTTGTTGTTAGGCTGGTGCCGTCGTGTGAGGAAGTGGGGTTGGGAGGTGTAGGTGATAGAGGAGCAAGCTCACACGTTGTGCATATTGCTGACGACGCTGAGGAAAAGGTGGGACCACATGGTAAGGAGCACAATGCCGTATGTAAGGATGTGCATGAAGGATTGTATGGGCCATGGGTGGTCGTGGCATGCAGGAAGAAAGAGACAAGCATTCAAAGAAGTGGTGGGTCCTTACCTGACCACGGTCTGGCTTGTGAGTAGAGAAGTAACGGACACCAGGTAGCAAATAGGAAGGCTTGGGTTGGTGTGGTGAGGGATGATGGTTCCAACGGGTTGAACAGGGAGTCAAAGAGAAAATTGTCTCCCTTGAGGATTTTGGATAAAGCCCAAGTGGAGCAGGCGATACATAGAATAGGGAAAGAAGCTCAATCCGATTCGGCCTAAAGTTTAAGTTTTAAAGTAAAAGAATCAAAAGTTGATAAAGCCCGAAAGCTTAACTCAGTTAAGGGAATGAAGGCTGTTACGCGTGCAAGGGCTGGTCATACTCCTCTAAGTAGCGCCGCTGGGGAAGACGACATAAAGGAGCTGTCTGACCAGTGAAGCAAGGAGATAGACGCGCTGTCGCACATGAAAGGCTGTTCAAACCTCGATGATGGCTATCGAGATACAGGGTCGAAAGTTGCTGGAGAATTTCATTTTGCCGCTGTCGCTATATCAGAGATGGGTTAGAATCGAAGAGGAAGCAGTGGAAAAAATTCTAGTGATCGGGTTGGCCATGAGGTCAGTAATCTTAATTTGGATTATGGGTTGGGGCAACTTAAAGATCAAGAAGGCGTGGAAAGAGGGTTGGCTGAATCTACCGGCTTTGTGGGCTTTCCTGGCGATTGTTCCGGCATCGGCGAAGGACCACAAGAAGCTCAATCTGTTCATTGTTCCTTAAGTGATGGGAGTGGGGGTCGTGCAGCATATGGTGCGGATTAGATGGAATTGGAAGGGGGAGGAGATGGTGGGGCTTCCCTTTGATGTTTTTCAGAACCCAGACCATAAATTCCTCATGAATAGCATCATTTGGAATTGTAGAGGTGCTTCAAAGCCCTCCTTTCAAAAGTGTGTTAGGGAGTTGGTTCTAAGTCATAATCCGGCTATCTTGGTGGTAATGGAAACCCTAGTTGGGTGAAACAAAGCAATGGAAATCACTAAGAGGCTTCCTTTCGATGGAGCTATACATTCTGATGCAGTTGGGTATGCTGGTGGAATATGCGTGTTGTGGAATTCAGACAGAGTTGATGTTGCCCATTTGGCCAGCATTGAACAAGAAATTCACTTCACGGTTAAGGTACGAATTTCCAATGTAATTTGGCTTTTCTCCGCTGTGTATGTTAGTCCTAGGAGTGCTGAAAGGCACATTTTATGGAATAACCTCATGGAAGTTGCAGACCTTCACAATATGCCTTGGGTTATAGCAGGGGACTTTAATGAACCTTTGGTAAATGATGATAAATTTGGGGGTAGAGAGGTGAGTGTGAACAAGTCTCTTTTGTTCAAGGAGTGTTTAGATAAATGCAATATGATAGATATCGGTTTTGCGGGGCCTCGTTACACTTGGACCAATAGAAGGGAAATTCAAGCTTTGATACAGGAGAGGATAGATAGGTTCTTTGTGAATCCTAAGTGGTGCTTGCTTTACCTGGATGCAAAAATTACCCATTTACCTAGGTATCATTCTGATTACTGCCCTGTTTTGTTAGAGATGCAACCGGGTTTAAGCGGTGAGAAGAAAAGGCCTTTTAGGTTCCAAACATGCTGGCTGTTAGACCCTACTTTCCCGGATGTTGTTTCTCAAGCATGGGGAGGTGGAAATAATCTAGTTGAGGTTGTTGATAGCTTCACTAGGAATGCTGTGGCTTGGAATAAAAACTAGTTCGGGAATATTTTTACAAGGAAGAAAATTCTGATGGCTAGGATCAATGGTGTTCAGAGGGCTATTGCTACCAAACCTTCTAGTTTTCTTCTTAAGTTGGAAGAGGATCTCCTTAGGGATCTTGATCTTGTTCTCAATCAAGAGGAGGAGTTATGGGCTCTAAAGTCTCGGGTAAATTGGATGGTTCAGGGTGATCGTAATACAGCTTTCTACCATGTTTCGACGTTGGTTAGGAGGAAAAGGAATTAGATCATGGCAATCAAAAATGCAGTGGGGGAGTGGATTCATGAGGAAAGTGATATTAAAGAGTTTATTAGAAGTGGTTTTAATGGGATATACTCGACATCTCATGAGACTGCTTCAAGGGAAGAGCCTATCATATTGTAGTGTCAGGCTAGACTATCGGATGGGGATAGAGAGAGCATTGGTGGAGAGGTTATTGAAGAAGAAATCAAGGTTGCCTTGTGGTCCTTAAAACCATTTAAAGCCCCGGGTCTGGATGGGCTACATGCAGGTTTTTTCCAAAAATTTTGGCCAGTAGTAGGGGACTCTATGATTGAGGAAGTTAAGCAGATTTTTAGCAGTGGGAAAATGCCTGAGCATTTGAATAAAACTCTTATTGCATTGATTCCTAAGATTCAAGGTCCTGAGACTTTAGGTAATTACAAACCTATTAGCCTTTGTAACACGGTGTATAAAGTGGTGACCAAGATTATTGTGGCAAGGCTGAGACCTTTCTTGGATAAGCTTATATCTCTCTTACAAACGGCTTTTGTCCCGGGTAGAAAAGGTATTGACAATGTCATCATTGCTCAAGAGATAATTCATTCCCTTGGGAAAAAGAAAGGGGAGACGGGGTACATGGCTTTGAAGATAGATTTGGAAAAGGTTTATGACAAGCTTGAATGGGGATTTATTCGAAACATGCTTGCTAGAATTAATCTTCCCACTAAGCTCATAGATGTCATAATGAGTTGTGTGTTGACGGTCTCCACTTCCATCTTGTTTAATGGGGAAGCTTTAGATCTGATTATACCTTCTAGAGGGATAAGGCAGGGTGATCCACTTTCCCCTTATCTTTTCATCATTTGCATGGACTTTCTTGAGCAACTAATAGAAGAGAAGTGCAATATGAAGACATGGCAGCCAGTTAAAGCCTCTTAAAGTGGTCCTGAATTCTCTCACCTTTTCTTTGCGGACGATCTCATCTTATTTGCTAAAGCAGATTGGGTAAATTGTTCCGCCATTAGAGATGTTCTTGATGAGTTTTGTGATTTGTCTGGGCAATCAGTGAGTGAAGCTAAGTTGAGAGTGTACTTCTCTCCAAATGTGGATAGAGACACAAGGGAATCACTTTGCAACATTCTTGGGTTTGCTTCCACTCCTTTCTTGGGGAAGTATCTTGGTTTTCCTCTAAAGCATCCTGGCTGTTCATCTCAGGAGTACAATTTCATTCTTGATAGAGTGAAACAAAAACTCTCGGGTTGGAAGGCTAACATGCTCTCTTTAGCAGGGCGGACTGTTCTCATTCAAGCCTCTTTGGCTGCTGTTCGTTCGTATGTTATGCAATGTACCCATTTGCCTAGAAGAATTTTGGATGGGTTAGATAGAGTGAATCGTAATTTCCTTTGGGGATCATCGGAGGCAGCCAAGAAGATTCATTGGGTTTGTTGGGATAAGGTGATAAAGTCTAAGGAGGAAGGGGGGCTGGGGTTGCAATCAGCAAAGGGCAAGAATATAGCTCTCCTATCTAAGCTTAATTGGAGGTTCCACAATGAAAAGAAGGCCCCTTGGGCTAGAGTGTTGAATCTGAAATATTGTAATCAGAGAAGAAGATGTGCTACTAATGCTAATAGACTTTCTTGTTCTCACATATGGGCTGTAATGAAAAAAGTTATGGATACTTACAATAAGGGTAGCAGGTGACTGGTTGGTAGGGATAGTGGGCTAAATGTGTGGCAAAATAAATGGACAAATGGAGGCTCTCTTAGAGGGTTGATTCAGGGTCCTATCACGAGGGAGGCTAGCCATCTAGAAGTTAAAGACTTTATGATGGACACGGGTTGGGATTGGGGGAAGGTTCCCTTTGAACTTCCCTTAGAAGTTAAAGGGTTGATTCAAGCAACCCCAGTGACGCTGTTAAGTAGAGGTAAGGATAAGTTGGCTTGGTCGGGGTCTCCTAAAGGCACCTTTGATTTGAAGAGTGCTTATAGGATTGCCATGGGGTTGGAATGTATAGAACCTTTCTCAGCTCATTGGATTTGGAAAGTGAATACTCTTCCAAGGATTAGAACTTTTCTTTGGAAATGCGCCCATAACAACATTGGAGTTAAGGTTTGCCTTGAGAGGAGGGGTGTTAGTCATGATACTACATGCCCTTTATGCCAAGAAGGAGCTGAAAGCATTTTACATGCCTTAAGGGACTGCCCGTTATTAAGATGCTTGTGGAACCAGCTGGGGGTTTTACCCTCTAATCAAGCCTTTTGGAGGAGCAACCTCCAAGATTGGCTGATGTTAAATAGCAAATTTAAGCACAGTTTAGGTGCTACTTAACTGCCTTGGAAAGTTATTTTTCCCTTTGTTGTGTGGAGTGTTTGGAAGAGTAGAAACAATTTGGTTTTCAATGGCAAAAATAGGAACCCGAAGCTAGCTTTGGTGATTGTAAATCAAGCTTAGAATTTTTTCATTGCCTTTCCTCTCCAAGGTTGCTGACCCGGAATGTTATGATGAGGATTAGATGGGAGAAGCCGATCCAAGGTTGGTGGAAGCTTAACACAGATGGATCCTATTGTGGTAATACAGGTTTGGCAGGTTGTGGAGGGGTGGTTAGGGATGATGCAAGTAGATGGGTTATTGGGTTTAGTAGGAGTATTGGCAAAACAAACAACTTTGCCGCTGAGCTGTGGGTTTTAAGGGAGGGCCTTCTTCTATACAGCAACCTTAACATTAATGCTCTTGAAGTTGAACTTGATGCCAAGTCTATTGTAGATGCCTTAGGGAATCCTTCATATGTTAATAACGTCATATCACCGTTATTGGATGATTGCAAGCTTTTGATCTCTTGCATTCTGCAAGTTTGTATTAAGCATTGCTTCCGTCAGGCGAACAGGTGTGCAGATAGTCTTGTTAGGATGAGCTATTGTCTAGATGCTGATTTTTCTACTTTTGATAGTCCGCCTGTGGACTTAGTTGATGTTGTTGAGGATGACCTCAATGGGATGGTTTTTAATAGGGTCTGTTCTGAGAATGTTGCTGTTTCTTAGTTGGTAATGAATCTTTTTTTCACCAAAAAAAAAAAAAAGGTACATTAATATAGGAGAAAGATTACATGTCGTTACCTAGGTGGTCAAAGAAACAGCCAAACGCAGTAGCTAGCAATCCTTGGTAGACAAAAAGAAAGTGTTTTCATTATATATATAATTTTTATTTTGAGAATCTAATTTATAAGTGGATAAAAAAATTTGAAAATCAACAAGAGAGTGACCCTATTTTTTAGGCAATGTTTTAGTGAGAGTTAGAGTTGAATTTTTACCAAATTATCTTTTAGTTTTGTGTCTATTTAAACATAGGGATGTAGGAGCATTTTTGAACTAAAAAAAAATGAGAATCCCAAATAGAATAAGTCCCTTAAACAGTAGTATAGCAGAACAAACCTAGAGAAAAAGTATAGTGAAAATTGAGGAATAAACACGCATTGGTGTTTATTTCTGGGGGAAGATATAGGTACTTTTCTATTTGAGGAATTTTGATGGGGATATTTATATCATATTGGAGAGATTGGGATTTGTGAATTTTCTTTAATTATTATATAAGTTTGATGGGTTAACTGAATTCTGAAGTGGGTAATAACGAAAATTAAGAGATTGCATTGTTTTGGGGAGACCGAGCTTTGTGAACAAATGGGTTCTAGTAATTTTTTCCTTTTGGAGCAGTTTTGAATGTTATTCATTTCTTTGTTGGAACCTTTTCCCATCCAAAAATCATCTAGATCTTGGCTTTCTAGGGACAAGGAGACTTCATCGGCTTATTTCCCAGCAATTCTTTTGTAAGTCAAGAAGAAATTTGTGTTTTGGGTATAAAGAGTAGTGATTTTGATAGTAGGTTTTTGTTAAATCTATGTTCAAATTGTTAAAGCAAAGACTTGGGGCTTTGACCGTGGTTTTTGCTTTGGGTTAAGTCACTTGTTCTGTTCCACTAACCTGCAAAAATCTATAACCAAGACCAAATTGGGGATTTGAGCGAAGAAAGAGAGAGGGAGAGATCTAGGTCTGAGAAAGAGCAAAGAGATTTTTTTTCTAGGTTATATTTGTAATTTTTGTGTTCTTGAAGTTCTTTAGCAAGTTTCTACCATTTTTACAAATGACATTTTTTTTTTTATCTTGTTTTCCTTGTTTTTGTATGTTTTGTTTTGTTTTAGGAGGAGAGACATAAAAGTATATCAAAAATACATATTTGCCATCATTTTTAACAGAGGTGGGTTACGAGAGAAACAAAGTGAACATCCGGTGTGTAAAGTGACATTTTTTAAACCACGGGTAAGTAAAATGATTTCGAACCAAACCTCAGGTAGAGTGTGTCTTGGTTGCCATCATGTCATTTAACGGCCATGTAAGCGAGTCACTAATGGAAGCTACTTTTGCTAATAGAGGGAAACTTCATGATGTAAAATCTAATTTTTCAAATTTGATGTAAAATTTAAACAACCCAAAATTTTATGATATACTTTGCAATTTACCCTATAATCTAAACCACAAATTTTTTTTTCATATATATTAATGTGAATCCAAATCTTTTATACCACTTTCACTATATCACTTTATGTACCACAAATCAAAATTGGCCATGTGTCTACTAATAATAAGTACCACTACCCACAAATCAAAATTTACCTATTTTATACTTTTTCTTATTTCACTTATCTAAAATAATAAAAATAAAAATCGTTACATATCTTAGCACCACTACCCACTATAGTAAAAATGTGTATAATACGCGTATATTATAACTACGTCAATCAAATAAAAAAAAAAAAAAACTCGCGTCGTACGTTCTCTTTGCAACTATACGGAAACATAACAACTCTTAGATTTTTTTTTTTAGTGGATTTTTGCTGGCTATAATTGTTATTGTTGTTGCTTAGTGGTTGAGCTTAAAGAGAGATAACGGTAGTGATGTCTTGTGGTTGTAGTGGTGTTGGAGGTTGGCGGTGGTGCTTCAAATCGGTGTGGTTGTGCCAACAAAGGCATCAGGCATGTCCGCTACTGGCCTTAATGGCATTGACGATATCTTTATAGTGGTGGTGCCGGAGGTTGTTGGTGGTGGTGCTAAAACCACACTCCTCACAAATTAACAAGAGAGATAGAGAGTTCTAGATTTTATGGGTTTTTGTTTTTATTTTTATTTTTATGGAGTGATGGTAGTTGGTGAGTACTACTTCCATATAAACATTAGGTTGGTCCAATATATTTCAAGATAACTTTCAATACTATTAAATTATGAACTTACAATATATTTATTTTATAATTCAATTGTTGGGTGGAAAGATTTGATCTCTAGATGTTTCTATTGAAAACATTAAGAAGTTGCAATTAAGCTACAAGGCTCTTGGCATGAACTCCCAATATCCTCTCTTTGTTTTTTCTTTTTTTGAGAAGAAAGGTAAGATGAACTTTCCAATATCTAATCACACAAAATTGCAACAAATAATTTAACAAATCAGAGTGCCTTAATGCCCTTTAAGCTCAAGGGAACCGTATGGAAAACCCAGTATCAGTCCTGGTATAATTCACAAAGTCCTCAAAATCGGAATCTGAACCCATTCCATCATGGCCAGACCACCCTCTAGGAGAATTCTCATCTTGCCCACTTCTGGTCAAAGGAACCCATAACTCAGACATTGGAACCGGAGGAGGCTCTTCACTGAAATACTTGTCATGGAGCAGTTCCATTGCTGTAGCTCTGCTAGCTGGGTCATAACAGACAAGTTTTTTTACCAATGAGATTTGATCAGGGGTGCAGTTGGGCAGGCAGGCTTCTAAACCAATTGGATTTTCTACCTTATTAAATGAAATTGTTCTATAATCAGGAAGTTTAGAACAACCTGGCCAGACTTCCTCAGTTAAGTTTCCCAAAACACTAAAAATCCTGCTGAGTTGATCAATATCTGCAGTTCCAGGAAAAATGGGCTCCAGAGTAAAAAGCTCAGCAAATATGCAACCCAATGACCACAGATCAATCTCTAAACCATAGTCAGTGGATCCAAAGAGTAGTTCAGGGGCTCTGAACCAACGAGTTCCGACACAGGATGTAAGACAACCTTGTCCATCATCTCCACCACCCTCAGCCTCGTATGAATATGAATTCTTGAAAGGATCATCCTCTATGTCACTTGTTGTGCATGTTGCAAGACAAGATGTATCTCCATCGTGAACATTCGTTTCCTCATCAGTTTCATCTATATTTTTAGCCTTGAACTCATCTAACTGTCTAAAATATTCTTCTTTACTTATAGTGTCCTGCTCTTGAATTTCATAAGCTTCTTGGCATAAATTGTCTGTTTCAGGAAAAACTTCAGGAGGCTGAAAGGCATTTTCCTGATTTACAGCGTTTTGTTCATATGGTTGTAGGTTGTTGTAGGCAGCAACATATCCAGGCTCCAGGAGTATCCTTGCCTAAAATCAGAGTCAAATAAAAACATATCACAAACCTTGACAAAAAAACAGGAATAGCAATTTCATTCAAAAGATTTATATGCTTGAAGAGAGTGCCTATCAAATCCAAATGTGAAAATGTGTAATGTTGGAACTTAAGAATGGTCAAATCCTCAAACTAGCAGCTGATAGATAAGGAGCATACTCAACATTTCAGCTGACTACTATGGATGACCTCCCCCCACCCCCTCTCCTCCTTCACACACATACACTCTATCAGTATTCCCCCCCTTTTTTTTTGATAAGCTATACTCTATCTCCCTATGTGTATATTATCTCTTAAAAATTAGAAATGATTCCTATTTGTGTGTGTGTGTGTGTGTGTGTATATATGCTTTCTGAAGAATTCTGGTGTATATTTACCTAAATTACCTTAGTCTTATGATTTGCTATTTTGTCCACAACATGATACATGAATAACATTTACAAATGCAGTTTGGGAGTTTAATTTGCAAGATTACAAGCAACACATCCTAATTTCTAACAATCAACACCACCCCAAACCCATCAAGCAAATCTTCTTTTCATCAATTCGTGACAAAATTAACAGGCCAAAATCCGGTAGCTTTAAATAAAAAGAAACCAGCCTCATTGCCTAAAAAGTAAACTTACTTTTAAATTAAACAAAAACCCATCAATCTTAAAAGAAAAAGACCTGGCCAAAATCGGCGAGCTTGAGCAGGCCATCATCGGAGACGAGAAGATTAGTGGGTTTCAAATCCCGATGCACGATCATATTCCTGTGACAGGCGTCAAGGCCAGAGAGAATCTGGAGCATCCATCTCTTGAGCTGGGCGACTCCAATCGAACGGCCCTCCTTCTTGGCCTCATTGATCACAGATGCCAGGTCAGTCCTCAGGTACTCCAAGACAAGCACAGCGTCCTCGTCTTCCCGCCAAAAGAACTCGTGGAGAACGACGACGTTTGGGGAGTTGAGGATCTGTAAGGCCTCTATTTCTCTGAACGCCGACTGGTAATCGTGAACCTCTTTCAGCGCCACCACCATGTTGTCCGACAGCCGACGCGCCTTGTACACGTCCGAGTACGCTCCCGACCCCACGCGCTCCTGTATTTCGTACTTCGCTATTATCTCGCCTCGGCTGTGGATGCTCCAGCTCTTCGCTGCTTCGGCCTCCATTCTTTTTCTTTTTGTTTTTGTTTACGCTCTCACTCAGAAGTCAGAGCTAAGCCTAAGCTAATAAGGAAGGGGTTTTCGTTTTGGTAATTAATCATGGACTCTCTCTTTACTCTTAATATATTAGTCTCCAAAATCCAAAAAGGATGGTTTTTTTTTTTTATATAATTTTTTATAATTTTTATTTATATATATATTTTACAAACATTATAGAATTGGTTCGTACAAAAAGAATTTAGTCCTTTTTTTTTCTTTTTCTTTTTCTTTTGGGTTAAAAGAGCTAATATATTAGATTAAACAAAAATAAAAATAAGTCTATTTTACAAACATTAGCTACCTTATTAAGGAATAGAAAATTTTCCACCATAGAAGGTGGGTTGCCAAAAAGAACAAAAGAAGACTCTAAAGTTAGATTTAATTAAAATACCGGTGTATAGATTCTATAAAAAAAAAAAAAATACTGGTGTATATAATAATGCATTGAGAAAGTTCAAAATTATATATATATATATATATATATATATAAAGAAGTTTTCTATTTAATTAAAGTTGGATTAGATACTTTTTCTTTCTCAAAAAAAAAAAAAAAGTTGGATTAGATAAGTTAAAATATAGTTCAATCAGATTTTTATTTTATTTTTTTTATAATGTTGGTTTACTTTATCTAATAAGACACAAGTTCTAGTCAGTTTAATTTAAAATTGGTTTATGCGTTTGACACTCAACAAAATGGATAGAAGTGTGACGAAGTCTCTAACATCAAAAATTAATTTTCATACATGAAATAATGATTTTAATGCTATTTTAGTATTCATTTATTAGGGTACGTTTGGTATATTGAATGTAAATTACATTAGAAATAGTAATCTTTATTACTAAGAATAGAAGATATTGTAATGGAATAACTATTACTATTCATAAGTTTGGTTGTTACATATGGAAAACTTGTAAAATATGATGTATAAGGAAACTTTATATTTTTAGAAATATATTAATTTTAAAATCTATTATATGCACTAAGGAATAGCTATTACATCCATTTTAAAGTGGAATAGCTATTCTTCAATTTAAAGATTAGTCATTCCAATGTAATAACTAATCTATGTAATAAAGATGCAACCAAATGACCGACTTGTTATTACACTTGAATAACTATTCCATTACAGGAGCTATTACAGCATACCAAACATACCCTTAGTGTTTGGTCTCATTACACTCTTGTCCATTTTGGTGAATTGCAAACACATAAACCTCAAATTGTGATGAATGAAATTTTTTGCCTTAATTAAAAAAAAAAAATGATTTTAAGCATGTTCGTAACACGTTCAATTAATTAATATTATCTTTGTTGAAGCATTTTAATATTATATAATTAAAATTGATTTACATTACAACATACATGTAAAGATGTGGGAGTTAATATGGAAGATAAGGATTTAGTGAAAAATGTTTAATCTCACATTGAAAAAGAAGAGAGACTCTTTTATTCTTTTTAATTGTGGTGATTAATGAGCTAATATATATTGATTCAGATATTGAGCTAGATATGTGCACAAGGGGGAGGTGAAGCCCTTTCGCTTTAAGGGGGCCCACTTTAAGAGGTGGAAAGGAAATGTCCTCTTTTACTTGAGTCTTCTCAAAGTTGCCTAGATCCTCACTGATAAGAATCTTTCAAAGGTTTCTACTGATGAGATGAGTGATGAAGAATTTCGTCTCCATCAAGAAAAAATAGATAAATATACAAAAGATGAATTCAATTGTCGCTCTTATATTTTGAATTGTCTTGTTGATCATTTCTATGATTATTATGATACAACTTATAATTTTGCTAAGAAAATTTGGAAAGTTTTACAAAGCAAGTACGATATCGAGGAGGCTAGTGCAAAGAAGTATGCTACTAGTAGATTTTTCCGTTACGAAATGGTGGATGGAAAATCGGTGGTAGATCAAGCACAAGACTTCTAGATGATCGTGGCAAAATTGAGATCCGAAGGCATAAAGATTGGAGATAATCTGGTGGTAGTTGGCATAATTGATAAACTACCACAATCTTGGAGGGAGTTCCAAAAGACTTTGCGGCACAAACAAAAGGAGACTTCCTTAGAGACTTTGATCACACGCATCCGTGTGGAGGAGGAGACTAGAGGACAAGATGCACTCATGACACAAGAGAGCAATGGTAATTCCATTACAAAGGTAAACCTTATTTTAGCCAATAATAATATGCCCAAAAATCATTTTCCTAGAAATGGTCAATTGAAGCCTAAAAAGAGAGTTTTCAAAAATAATAATAGACCTCAAGGAAGAGGAAACTCGAATAAAAATTACTATAAGAACCAATGACCCCCTTCACAAGATCAATTTAATAAAATTTGTTTTGTCTGTGGCAAGAGTGGGCATATTGCTCAATTTTGCAAATTTCGGAAACGTGAATTTGTTCCGCAGGCTAACATAATCGAAGAGTTTTTAGTGGCTATGATCACAGACATCAATATAGTGCAATATGTTGAAGGGTGGTGGGCAGATTCTGGTGCTAATAAGCATGTCTGCTATGACAAAGATTGGTTCAAGTTGTACATTCCCTTTGAAGAAGAAAAAACAATTATGCTTGGTGACTCTAGGAAAACCAAGGTTCTTGGGAGTGGTGAGGTTGATTTGAAATTCACTTCTGGACGTGTGCTAATATTGAAAGATGTACTTTACACGGCCATGAAGAAGAATTTGATGTCAAGCTTTTTGCTTAACAAGGCTAGCTTCAAGCAGACTATGGAATCTGATAATTATGTAATCACTAAAAAAGGAATATTTGTGAGCAAGGGTTATGCTTGTGATGGAATGTTTGAGTTAAATGTTGAGAATAATAAAGCATCTACCAGTTCAGTTTATATTCTTTCTTCTATTAATTTTTGGCATGCTTGTTTGTGTCATATAAATAGTAGATATGTGGGAATCGTGAGTAGTTTAGGATTAATTCCAAGACTGTCAAAAGATTTTGAAAATGTGAAACTTGTAGTCAAGCTAAGATTACAAAAAGGCCTTATAAAAGTGTTGTAAGAAATACCAAATTGCTTGAGTTAATTCACTCTGATTTATGTGAATTTAAGGGAATTTTAACTAGTGGAGGAAATAGATATATTATCACTTTTATCGACGATTTCTCAAAATATAAACTGTTTATTTGTTGAAAAATAAAAGTGATACTTTTGAAAAATTTCAAGATTTCTTAAAAGAAGTTGAAAATCAATTCGGTAGAAAAATAAAAAGAATAAAAAGTGATAGAGGTCGTGAGTATGAATCAAGTGCATTTAACTCATTTGTTCAGTCTTTGGGAATTATCCATGAAACTATTGCACCATATTCACCTGCTTCTAATGGTGTGGCTGAAAGAAAAAATAGAACTCTAAATGAGTTAACAAATACCATGTTAATTGAATCTGATGCACCTTTACATTTTTAGGGTGAAACTATTTTAACTGCATGTCACGTTTTGAATAAGGTGCCACATAAAAAATCACATACCACACCTTTTGAGATGTGGAAAGAACATAAGTCAAATTTGGGATATTTGAGAGTATGGGGTTGTCTTGCTTATGTAAGGCTTATTGACCCTAAAATACCTAAATTAGGTATAAGAGCTTTTACCTATACTTTTCTTGGTTATGTGATTAATAGTGCAACCTATAAATTTTTTTATCTTGAAAACAAAATAATTTTTGAATCTGGTGATGCTATTTTTCATGAAGAAAAATTTCCTTTTAAATTGAAAAATAGTGGGGTTGAAGAAAATATTTTGTCACAACCTAGTTCTTCTACCTCTCATTTACAAAATCAAGAAAATTTTGAAATGGAACCTAGAAGAAGTAAAAGAGCTAGAGTTGAAAAGGATTTTGGTCCTGATTATTATGTTTTCAACATTGAGGAAAATTCCCAAAATTGAAAAGAAGCTTTAACATCATATGATGCTATATTTTGGAAAGATGCTGTAAATGATGACATGGAATCTCTAATTTCTAATAGAATTTGGAAATTAGTAGATCTTCCACTGAGTTGTAAGACCATAGGTAGTAAATGGGTGTGGATGCAAGGGGGTCGAAATGGAGTCGCCACCTAGTTTTTGCAATGGTCTAGGAACCATATATATAGCATCCTTTGAGGAAGGACCTTTTGATCATACTACCAGAGATATGGGTTTGGAGTTAAGGTACAGTCTTGCGAAGGTGTTAGGCACCCAAAACCACCCAACCCTAAGGTTGGCTTCCCATCATTACATCTTATGTCTTAACTCTATTAAAGGCATACTCAATGCTTGTATTTAACTCACACACACACACACTAAACATACATCTAGCAATCAACATGGCATCAAACATCCTTAACCATACATCTATTATGCTTGCAAACAAAGCCCTACCATTCATCTAATCATGGCATCACATATCAAAAGTCGTAACATTCATCTAGCATGGCATCAAAGAATTCATCACATCACATATCCTAATCATATATCTAAGCATGCTTCATCACAAAATCAATCATATCATATCACATTTATCCAAGGCAGAAACATGTGAGCATTAAAGATCAAAAGTAGAAACAAAGCCAAACAAAACATGTTATCATCCAAGGCATCAAGATCACAATTATCAAACCCAACCATGCATGTTCATTTGAATGCATGAATTACCTTTACTTACCTTGCAATAACTCAGCACTTATGGCATTATGCATGAGCATATGAATGCATGATCATGGCATTGAAACAATAAAACACCAAGTAAACCCTAATTCTAACATGTGAGACAAACCAAGTAATTAAACATGTGAAACGTAGACATTGAAAGCATAAAAGCATGGGGAAAGAAGCTAAATAAACAAACATGTGAAAATAGAAGAAAAGCAAACAAAATAAAAATTAGGATTTCTGGCCAGCGGCTTGCGCGTGCAAGAACAAGCTTGCATGCGCATAATCAAGTCTGCATGTGTAAACAAGATTATGCGTATGCAAGTCTAGCCCAAAAAACCCTAAAAACACAAAAAAAAAAAGGGCAGAACCTAAAAACAGGAATTCTAACAACCTAACACGCATTTTAACATACAAAAATGTAAACCTAGACCAGACAAGCATATCAGAACATATTATAACAAGACAAACAAGAGAATTGAAGGGCAGAAAAAAAATAAAAGGAAAAAGAAAAGTTTAGACTAATACCTCAAGCAAAAAGCTCTTCAAGCTTGATTTTAACCGTTCCCCTCAGTCAAATCTATTCACAAACCAATAAGAAAATGATTAGTAAATATTAAACTCAAAGATCAAGGCCAGAAAAGGCCCTAATCAAAAGAAAATTTATTTGAGGATGTTTTGTGAAAAAACTCCCTCTTTGATTCACTATTTCTAGTGAATCTTAGTGGCTTTCCGTGGGATTTCTGTGTGTTTTTTAAAATATACCATGTAAGACTTTTTATAGTGTGAAAAAGGGGTTTGGAACGATCCCCAGACGATGTGGGATTTGTTCCAAACCTCAATATTAATGCAGAAAACTTGTCTTGTATAATTTATGGAAATCGCTATGCGTGCGCAAGATCGGGCCCGCGTATGCATGCAGAAAGCTGCGTGCGTAGGCTGATTCATGTATGCGCATAATGAGGGTTTCCTTTGGTATTATTTTTCAAAAATTGATTATTTGCTCATTAAAAGTTATATTTTTTATTTTAACACTTCTCAAGTCAATTTAACTTTTGATTGGGCCCTAAACCAACATTGGGTCCTAGAATTCAGCATCATTGGGGAACGTGGGCCGAAGTCGTAGGGGGTACAAAATGTAATCTACAATGGGTCCTTAGAAAAAAGTTAAAATCGGATGGATCAATAGATAACTTTAAAGCTAGACTTGTTGCAAAAGGCTTTAAACAAAAAGTTGATCTTGATTTCTTTGATACTTTTTCTCCGGTAACAAGAATTACATCCATTAGATTGTTAATTGCTATTGCTGCAATTTTTTATTTGAAAATTCATCAAATGGATGTAAAAACTGCTTTTCTAAATGGGGACCTAAAGGAAGAGATTTATATGGATCAACCCAAAGGTTTTGTAGAGCCTGAACAGGAAAGCAAGTTATGTAAGCTAACTAAATTCTTATATGGCTTAAAACAAGCACCTAAATGCATGAAAAGTTTGATTCCTACATGGTTGAGAATGGTTATAAATCAAATGAATGTGATAAATGTATTTATTCTAAATCATAGAATAATTTACATGTTATTATTAGCCTTTATGTGGATGATATGTTGATTTTTGGCTCAAATATGCATGTTACAAATGAGACGAAAAATATGCTTAAAAGCCATTTTGATATGAAAGATATAGGTGAGGCTAATTTTATTTTGGGCATGAAATTTACAAAAATATGTGATGAAATATTTCTTGATCAATTGCATTATGTTGAGAAAATTTTGAGAAAATATAATTTTCATGATCACAAAAGTGTAGCTACTCCTTTTGATTCTAGTGTTCATTTATTTCCTATGAATAATGATGATGAGATTTTTAATCAAACGGATTATGCTAGCATCATTGGTAGTTTGCATTATGCTACTGATTGTACTAGACCTGATCTACAACAAAATGTACTTTCAGTGACGAAAAAATTCGTCACTAAAAGTCCAGTTTTTCGTTGCTAAGAACCTTTAGCGACGAAATCTATTAAGTAGCGACGAAATTCATTTCGTTGCTATAGCCCTGTTGCTAAAAGTCCTGACGACGAAAAATTTCGTCACTAAAAGTCCAATTTGTTTAAAAAAGAAAAAAACTTTCAGCGACGAGAACGTTTTGTCGCTAAATGTTTTCCTCACTAAAAACAGTATTTAGTGACGAAAATATTTCGTCACTAAAACCATTTCAGTTTATTAAATCATATTTAGTGACGAACAATTTCGTCACTAAAACTATTTTTGGGTACATATAGTGACGAAAAAATTCGTCACTAAAACTATTTTTAAGAAAATCCAAGCACATATAGCGATGAAAATTTTCGTCACTAAAACCATTTCTTACAAAATTCTGCTACATTAAGTGACAAAATATTTTATCATTAAAACAATTTTTTGTTGCTATATTTGTGACGAAAAAATTCGTCGCTTAAACTTATTTTCTGTTTTTATTATTTTCATGGCTTTGATATTAACCTATAACCTGTCATTACATTATTAAAACCTCACATTTGATTAACACATTTATTTCAACAACACATTTATAAAAAATCGATCCATACATTCCACAAGTTAAAATTAAAACAAGTATCCAATTCAAACTCCTTTCATACAATAATTGTTTGCAACACATACAATAACTTAAGATATTTTATAACAATACAAAAAATGTAGCATAATATAATTAGAACCAACGGAAGATGTCCTCATATGTCTTCAAATAATGCCAAAAGTAAATCCCCTAAAGCCACTAATAAGAAATCTGCACAAATATAAAAACACTATTACATTAAAATTGTAAAGTAAAAACATTAACTATGTTATAAGAAACATTTCTAACAATGTATTAAGAGTAGCCACACCAATAAATGAAAATCACAACTCCTAATGTATAAGTTGTAGAAAGCAAATATAAATTTTCAAGTGTAATATAATACAATTAGTTTCAAATGATACATAAAAAATGAAGTGTTTTAACTTGAAGATAAAGTACTAACCAATAAGTGATTTAACTTGAAGATGAACCACCCCCATAGGTAAAAGCATCATCATAACCCTTACTCCTCAAAAAATTAAGAATATTCTTTTGGACCTCTTCTTGCTTAGCTCGCTCCTCTTTGTCCCTATCTCTTGCCTCTTTGAGCTCAATTATCTCATTTTCTAACCGATGAATATACTCCACCGAGGAACTAGATGAGGCAGTGGTTACTAGAGAAGAGAAAGGTCTCATGCCAAGTCCTTTTACAATACCAGATTTCTTCTTAAAAACCAAGTTTGAGATCTCCTCTTGTGTAAGGGGAATTGCATTAGGATCTTGACAATGATCCTCTTGCACTTTGAGAATAGTTTCCTACCATTTGAAAGAGAAAAAAACAAGCAATCACAACATTAATACTACGTATGTTATAGATTTACAAACATGATAAGGATGGAATGATAGGGATGGAATGATACACATACATATGTCGCTTCATCCTCAGGGTGTATCCACCTATTTGTATTTGGATTGAAATGAACATCTTTGTAGATTTTTGCCAATTCAGGAACTTGACCGCCATTATTATTTGTTTGATTAATTGACATTCGAGTGTTAGATAGTTATAGTTAATTAATCACAACATGTAATATACTAAGGTTTAAGAAAATGAAAAAACACGCACCTCCTCATCAACCCTAACAGCAAGTGCCTTTGTCCCGCATCTATATTTGCTTGAAGTTTTGCTACTATTTTCAGAGTTCTTTTTTGATTTTTCCTAATAAAGAACATTCAAGATATTTATTAGATCATGAATAAAACAGTATACATTTACTTCATCTAAGTATTAATCTAATCATTTGACGACATAATATAGTAAATATTGGATAATAATAATATATGCATAAATAATTTACCAACCAGTCTTTATTGGTCCATTTCCCTTCAATGAGTCCAGTCCACTACTCAAGTGTGGCATTCTTTGGCAGGTAGATTTTTGCATAGTCAACACCATGAGATTGTACGAGCTTTTTATAAGTCTGATACAACTTGTTAGAGCCGCTACTTAATAATCTTTCACATTTTGTATTTATTGTTTTCGTTACCAAGTTGGAATCTCCTTGTAGCTCAATCTGATCCTATAAAATGAAGTGTATATGTATTATAAAAGTATTATTATATGAATTTAATATGCTTAGTGACAACAAAGACGAGTTAGAAGTTATCAATGTAAATTTACCGCGATATTTTGAAGCATCACATCTCTAGTAGCAGCATCAACACTTTTCCAATTTTTATTTTAAATTACTTCAAACTTTTGGTAATAAAATTTTAAATTTGCTAAAACCTAAGTAATAGAGTCTTTAGTTTAAGTAAACTATCTCGACAATTGATAAGTCACTTGATATATTGGTAATAATATCTAATCTAAAGAAAGCTAATTTAAAAAAGAAAAAAAGAAAGAAAAAGAACTAAGGTAAAGTGTTTTAATAAGGACAATATTTTTCTCCAAACTAATTTGGAGAGAAACCCTTCAAACCCCTCCTATATCCTTTTATTGAATGTGAATTTTAAAAATCTAACTGTTGAATTGCATGTTATATAAATAATAAGAGTGACGTCACCCAAGCTTAGATAGTAAAAAGTTCAGGGCTCTTATAATTTTCCAAGATCCACATGACCAGACCTTTAAAATTTGAAAAGTTTTCTCTTGAGTGAAATCCCTATAATTCCACATCTCCTCATACTTCATCCAGCCCAGTACAACTCCAAAGAGCATAGAGAGGATCCTCCATATTAGCTGTACAACGATCACAGATTGGGTCTATGATGATGGTTCTTCGGACTAAATTTCTTTTTGTAGGAAGGGAGTTTTTGCAAGCCCTCCAAATCAAGTTTTTATACTTATTTGGAATAGATGCTTGTTAAAAATTGGTGGTGCCTCCACAACGTTGTCTGCTTCCTTTTCTTTTAAAAATCGATAACCTGACTTGCAGTTGTATTGTCCATTTGCAGAGAGCAACCAAAACAGCTTATCCTCAGTTGCAATTCGGGCTAGGGGAAATTTTTTGATCAACTCAGCTTTTTAGGGATGAAAATCCCATCCACAATCTTAGCATTCCAATGTCTTGCATTTTCATCAATTAAACAATCAACTATTGCATCCTCTATGGACCTAATAATGGGGGAAGTAATTGTCGACACCGGGCCTCAATCAGAGCAGAAAACCGCCATCGTCAGGCCTTCGTTCAACCACCCACCATGGTGATGCTTTCGCGCGCGCAGGGCCTCGTTGGAGGGCCTTTTTCAATGGTTGTGCAGTTGTTCACGCAGAGTTTCGGGTGCTCTCTCTCTCTCTCTCTCTCTCGGTGGAGGAGGGTATTTGTCTACCTTTGGAGGTGTAATTGGTCATCTATTTCTAGTTGATTTTATTACCGATCCTAGGCTAAGAAAAAAGATCATTTTTCCTAATCTAGTGTGGATGGCAAAAAAAAATCTTGATTCCTGAGTTTAGAAGTTTGGTTACGTGTGGGGAAGGTGTTAGGCACCCCACAACACCTGTCCAAGGATAGTCCTTTGTTTTGATAAAACCTTAATTTTTAGAGATTGGCAATAAAAAACGTGATTTTGGCATTGGCTTTCGGGGCTTTGCATGCATGGGGGCTTTGAGGTTTGGCTTTTGAATGGGTTTGGTCCCAATCTATGCTTTCCTAAGGCATTCGAGCAAAGTATCAGATTTCCATTGCGAAATTCAGCGACATGTCACCTTACTTTCACGGCGGAAATTAGGCATCACTTTGCCTTAGGTGACACGGACTGTGACAGTCATACTGAAAGGGGGCGAGCAGGTATATATATACATACATCATGCACAATACAAGCACACAGAGCAGGAAAGTAAATGCCTACATCCCTAGAGCATAGCCTAAAATATAGGTGCAGGAAAGTAAATCGAGGTTGCCATATTCTAGAGATGAGGACAAATGGTACACGGCATGATATACCTAATACAACCCATCTAAGAGAGAAAGGAGGGAGGAAGGAAGGGGGTTTAAAAGAGTACATAACCAAATGAGAGAGGCTAGACCCCTAAAACTATTGAATAGTGCCACTTGGCTTATATCTACATGCTTGCGTCTTCGCCCTTTTTGCTTGCTCCTAGGAGACCGCGCCCTTGCTCCATGCATTCTCGCTCCATGTGTGTACATGCAAAGGTAAAGACAAGAAGCTAGCAGACAAGCAATGGAAGGAAAAGATGCAAAGAGCATATGAAAGAGTCATAAAGTAGATAAGCATGATAGACATGGCAAGCAACGAAATAGGAAAGCAAGCAAACAAGCAAGAAGGCAAATGTAGGTTTGGATCAAATGTTCATAGCTCCATTGTTTCGAAGCGTGGATGACACACCAGCAAACAAGACTCATGCATGGACATGTAAGTAAGCGTGTACAGAAAGCCAACGAGTGGCAAAAACAAGCATGGTAAGCATAGCATTGTGCGGAGCGGAAAAGGGGAAAGGTATGCATGAAGCAACTGACATCATGGTGATGCATCCCAAGTGGTTGCATCCAAACAAGGCCTCATGGGTGTCGAATGTAACCACACAACCACAACCCGTCAAGGGCGTCAAGCGTGGCAAAGCCTAGAACTAGAGAGGCTAACATAAGCATAAAACATAGAAGCAAGCAAGCATAGACATGCAAATAGGGATGATCCAAACCCTTTTGATGTGGGCCTTGGTGTCTGGACGATGACAGAGACTATAGGGTCTAGATTGGGTTCGAACCAATAGGCCAAAACACAAGAAAATGTGATAAAAGGAACAAAAGGGCTACAATAGCACATGTCATGACAAACATAGCCTAGGTCTAGGAACACAAACATGACATGGAACACACAAGCACACAGAAGATAGCATAAAGCATGTAGAGAACATAGATCCAAGCACATGGGCATGTGAGAACACAGATCTAGACATATAGGCATATAAACGTACACGTAAACATGTAGAAACTTAGCACATAAACATGGAAGAACATGAATCCAAGCATATAAGCATGTGAAGACAAGGATCTAACCATATAGTGTGGAAACAAACACAAAAAACACATAGATCCAAGCAAGGCATAGCCAACAACACCATACAAGCATGTGAGCATGTAACCCTAAAATCAACCTAGAACTGAAAGAGGCATAAAACATAGGAAAACATGGCATAAAACCATAAGCATGTAGATCTAAACATACAAGCATGTAAAGATGTAGATCTAAGCATAAAACATGGCATAAAGAATAAAAGCAAAGAGATTTAAGCTAGAAACACAAAGAAAGCAAGAAACATGCTAAAGAAAAAGATAAATCATGTTATTAAGGCATAAAAGCAAAATAAATACTAGAAAAAGATTTAGAAGGTTTGGGGTGTGGATGGTAGCTAAAAAGCTACATCCACACCTTTTAGCTACCACCCACACCCCTAAACCCCAAATTCGAAGTGTAGAACCAAGGAAAAGAAGATTGGGTATGAGAACAATACCTTGTGTTTTTTTGGTGAAGAGAGAAGAATCAAGAAGCTTTGATGTTTTTTTTTTGGGTTTTTATTGTGTTCGGAAGAGGGAAAAAAGTGTGGAAAAATACCAAGCAAAGAGCAAAAACTCAGAAAAAAGTCCTCCTCCCAGGTCTGAGGGGTGCCTAGGGCTATTTATAGCCCTGGCATGAACTTGGAGGCAACGGCCCTTGTAGGGCCGCCAGCCTCCAACTTCCTTTGATCAGGTTGATATTGACACCCTTGGAAAGGTTTTAACTTCCTGTTTCTGAAAAGGTATGGAACTTGAAAATCCAACGGTCGAATCAAAAGTTATGGCTGTCGGAAGTTAGCGGTGCATCAATCTGTGCGTCATCCCGGTTTTCGTGATATCCTGGTCGTTCTAACTTCGATTTTGACCCATGAACAGTCATTGGAATGAGAATTTGATAATATTCACAATGGTGTTGGTTTCAACCCGTTCTAATAGCCAGATCAAAATTAGGGTTTTTGGGCCCACCCAAGATTGACTTCGAGTCAAACTTGTTAAAAATCTTTGAGAAGCTTGGGTTTGATGTAAAACCATGAAAAATGTTGTTTTGTAAGGTTTTTGACCTCGTTTGACCTTCGGTCAAATCCAGGGTTGACTAGGGGCATTTTTGTCATTTTGGCTGAAAAAAAGCACTTCGGGTTCTCTGGTGCCCGAACGGATTGCGCCACGTCATTCTGGATGTTCTCGTGGCCCCATGTGAAGAAAATAATATTTTTTGATTTTTCAAGGTCCGGCACGCAAATCAAGGGCAGACAAAATACAGTATCAATAGCTGCCACTTCTTTATCTGACATCTCAAGTGCAATGAGAGGTGTCGGATAAAGAATTTGATTTTGAATTTTGTTGCCCCCAAATTTGCATGTGGTTACTCTTGGATCGAGACCGGACTTTACCTAACTAGACTGGTCTGCTGTAGCTGCTATTAAAATATTTTCTGGGCATGTCTCTGAACTCTGGGTGAGGAGAAAGTAGATTTTTTTTTTGGTGTTTGACTGGGTCAACATTGACTTGGTCAACGCTACCCGGTGGCCCTAAAAGTTGCGCCGGGCAGCCCAAGGCCTATAAATGCCTTCTTTTGGCTCATTTCATCCTAATTTCTCACTTTTCTTTCATTTCTCACTTCTGAAAAATTCTCTAGAGCGGTCTCGAGCTTAGCGGGTCCAGCTTTTCAGCTTCAGTCTGCTGTTTCAATCTTTTCTACACTTGAGGTGAGTGTCTATTGTTCTTCTTCTCTCTTTTTTCTGCAAAATGTTAGTAGCAACTGGGGATGCATGCTAGTGCTTATTTTATTTTTGGGATTTTCATAAGCATATATATTTTTGCCATGATTTATGCCATGCTATCTTAGGAAAATGCACACACACACACACACACACACACACACACACACACACACACACACACACACACACACACATATATATTTGTTTTCATTCTCGTTATATGAATGCGTAAATATGTGGGAATTTAAATGCTAAAAATAAAATGCGGGATACGGGCAAGGAAACTTACTGAGTAGTTGGGAATAGTGGAAATGTGAGCCTAGGGCGCGGCCGCTAGTTTACTCACTGTAGGATGGAATTTAGAAATTTTGTTGATGACTTGATAACTGTGTGATGGTGAGGCGTACGGCGCTGCCGCTTTCTTAACCTTAAGATGGAATGTGAGCGTAGGCCGCAGCCACTAGTTTACCCATTGTAGATTACGAACTTGAAAACTTCTGAGTGAATGTAAGCCTGGGGCGCGGTCGCCAGTTTACACACTATAGATCATGAACTTGGAAATTCTGAGTGAACGTAAGTCCAAGACGCGGTCGCTAGTTTACCCACTATAGATTGTGAGCCTAGGACACGGTTGCTAGCTTACCCACTGTAGAATGTGAGCCCGAGGCACGGCCGTCGGTTTACCCACTACAGAATGTGAGCCCAGAGTGCAGCTGCTAGTTTACCCACTGTAGAATGTGAGCCTAGGACATGGTTGCTAGCTTACCCATTGTAGAATGTGAGCCCGACGCACGGCCGCCGGTTTACCCACTATAGAATGTGAGCCTAGAGCGCAGCTGCTAGTTTACCCACTGTAGAATGTGAGCCTAGGACATGGTTGCTAGCTTACCCACTGTAGAATGTGAGCCCGAGGCACGGCCGCCGGTTTACCCACTGTAGAATGTGAGCCTAGAGCGCAGCTGCTAGTTTACCCACTGTAGAATGTGAGCCTAGGACACGGTCACTAGCTTACCCACTGTAGAATGTGAGCCCGAGGCATGGCCGCCAATTTACCTACTGTAGAATGTGAGCCTAGAGCGTAGCTGCTGGTTTACCCACTGTAGAATGTGAGCCTAGGACATGATCGCTGGCTTACCCACTGTAGAATGTAAGCCCGAGGTGCGGCCACCAATTTACCCACTATAGAATGCTTTGTAAGAATCTGCTTTCTTGTGGGATCATATGCTTGACATAGACCTGCATAACATGTTTAGGAAAAAGTGTTAGTTCATCTGCATTGCCATTTAACTTATGGGCTCACCATTTGTGCTTTGTATTTCTTGTTGTTTGGTAGATCATGTCTCGGAAGGCTAGTTCCAGGGGAGACCGGGGGAAGGCCCCCATTTATGCTATGTCCCACGGGGATGATTCTTCTGATGATGAGACCATTTCTACTGGTGAGCAGGCGGCTCGGGTTCTGTAGAGCCACTTTGACTGTGGGGGAGATGACCCTAGGCCCGTCGGCGGTATACCTATGGAGACCCAATCTAGGAGGTGGCGTTCAGTCAAGATGGCTAGCATCTCCACTAAGTCTCGTACTGTTTCTAGTAGGGCTTCCTCACGATGCAGGCCAGCTATAGGGAGAGGGGCCTTTAAAGGAGTGATGCAAGCCGAGGATCTCCTTATTGACATAGAGGCTGACTTTTCTGGAGATGAGGTCCATCCGGACTTGGGCGCTCGAAGGCACAATTTGAGGCTAAGGTTCCCGCCACATCAGGCTGGGGCCGATGCTCGTATTGGAGCCATAGACAGAGGCATCAGAGACACTCACCTTCAGCATGGGCTGAAGGATCATCCTTCTACTCAGGCGTGGAAGGGAGAGGTATGCTGTATTTCTTCCTTAGCCATTCAGATTCCTATTATATGCATATGCTAACGAATAGCTACTGACTTTGAATGCAGGGACACGACAAGATACGGGGTTGGGGTGCTTGTTCCACCTTTCTTTGGCTGTTGTTTTCTTCGAGGACCCACCAACGGTATGCTGAGAGAGCAGGGATTTGAAGATTTCCTGCAGATCCCCCCGTACACCATGAGGCACGAGATTAGGGAAGCTTGGGTGCGGCAGTTTCATGCCGAGATGGGCACCTTTCACTTGAGCTATGAGGAGTACGCGATCCTCTCTCTTGATTAAGCAGCCATCCTGGGCATCAGATTTGGTGGCTTCCCGATTTCGACCGATGAGATGAGCTTTGAGATGGCCAGTGAGCTCTTGGGCATCCCTCTTCCATTGACTGCGGACACGAAAGGATATTTTGGGCCTACTGGATTTGAGGATTTCCTGCAGATCCCCCAGTACACCATGAGGCACGAGATCGAGGAGGCTTTGGTGCGGCAGTTTCATGCTGAGATGGGCACCTTTCACTTGAGTTGTGAGGAGTACGTGATCCTCCTTCTTGATTGGGCAGCCATCCTAGGTATCAGATTTGGTGGCTTCCCGATTTCGACCGATGAGATGAGCTTTGAGATGGCCATCGAGCTCTTGGGCATCCCTCTTCCATTGACTGTAGACACAAAAGGATATTTTGGGCCTACTGCATCGCCACAGATTCGCACTGAGTGGTTGCAGGGTAGCATTCCCTAGGGTGTGGCACTTACCGATATTCATCTTCAGCGGTTCTTCTTGTGTTTTCTCAGTAGTTGCATCTTTGGCAATAACCAGTCGATGTTGACTTGCCAGCTGTTGTGGGCCAGAAGAGTAGTCTCCGACATTGGGAGATACGACTAGGGGTCTGTCACTTATGGCTTTTTCATCGCTTTCTTGAGGCAAGCCTCCCAGCGAGATTTCAAGAGTTTAGAGGGATGCTGGTAGATTTTGACGTGGTGGGGGTATGAGTACATCCCAGCTTTGCGACCATGGTACACTGGTTTGTCAGCGACAGTGTATCCTCGAGCATATGCTTGGGCTCTCTGTAGGATCACCAAGGTTGTCATGGTACAGCCGGTCACTATCTCTGCGGCTTTAGATTGCGTCACCCGGGATGAGAATGATAGTTTGCCCTTATGACGGCTCATTGTTGGAGAGACCTGAGCTTAGCATTGCCATGGGCCAGTCGAGGATACAACAATGGTTTTGGGCCCTGTCGAGCTGGGAGTTCTTTTTGGCAGAAAGGACTTTCCATCAAGTCATGTCAGTCTATGGAGTACCTAGAGATCCTCCTTCTCCTGGCTTGTCATTCGAGTCCATTGTCCTGGATGACCTGGCTTACACGACGAGTTCTTTTGATGCCTACATGGATACTAGTAGAGATTATGCTACTTGGTTCGCAGAGTCCTCTACGGGGCCTATTATTGGAGATGTCCCTATGAGTGGAAGTAGGGTGCTGGGAGGAATTATTTGTGCTCAAGTGGCCTCTGGGGCAAAGTGGAGAGTGCGTGCAAAGGCTTTGTAGGCCAGGGTGATAGAGCTTGAGGCCACCCTTGCCACTAGAGAGGTACACATGCAAGAGGAGACTACTCGGGCATTAGCTCGGGAGAAGGAGGTCTGGCAGAGAGATAGGGAGGTTCGAGCTACCATGGCAGAGAGAGAGTGGAGCTAGCTTCAGAGCGAGTTAGCCATGGTTTATGGCTATACCATGGTCTTGATGGGAGAGTTACGAGGAGCTTATATTCCTGTTCTGACTCCTCCTCAGATTCTAGGCCGGGGGCCATCATTCCTTCACACGAGCTCGGGTATATGCCAGTTCCTCCAAGCCCGCTGGATGGTTGAGGTTCTTTTGTTCAGGCTCCGGGGCCTTCCTAGGATCTAGGGTACGCTCTCGGGACTTTAGGCGGTGTGGGTCCTTCCACCAACCCTTTTGCAGGCGACGATGACGACGACAATGATGATGATGATAATACGGACTAGTTTATTAGGGGTGATGATTCTCCGTAGGGTTAGCCATTTGTTGTAGCATGATGTAGTCCCTGCATGGGCATGTATATTTTCATGTACCTTGTAGACATTTCCCCATGATGGGCCAGTTATGTATGTATATTATTCATTGCCTCTTGATAGGCCTGGACATGTGTGTATTGTATTGCCCCACAGTGGGCCTTGATGTAAGATATTATCTTTTTGCTTCATGGTGTATGTATGGAACAATGCCTCTTATTAGGACTTATATGTATGATTCTAAAAAAAATGCCTTTGAGAGGGCAGTCGATGTATGTGTAAAACAATGCCTCTGATTAGGACTTACATGTATAGCTCTAGAAAAATCGCCTTTGAAAGGGCTATAGAGATATTTGAGAAACAATGCCTTTTGGTAGGGCCTACGTGCATAACTCTAGGAGATCACCTTTAAGAGAGCGGATGTATCACCATAGAGAAATCGCCTTTAAGAGGGCTACTGACGCGTGTGAAAAACAATGCCTCTAGGTAGGACTTATATGTATAAATCTATAAATCACCTTTAAGAGGGTTGCTAATGCATGTGAAAGACAATGCTGCTGGTTAGGACTTACATGTGTATCTCTAGATAAATCGGCCTTGAGAGGGCTGCTGACGTGTATGTGAAACAATGCCTTTGGTTAGGACTTACATGTGTATCTCTAGATAAATTACCTTTGAGGGGGCTACTATTGTGTATGTGAAACAATGCCTTTGATTAGGACTTACATGTGTATCTCTAGATAAATCGTCTTTGAGAGGGTTGTTGATGTGCGCATGCACTATTGCATTTTTATCTTGAATGGTGGTTTTGAACCATCTTGTGTCACATTCACTTGTTCTGCACTGCAGTTTCACCGGTTTGTCAGTGGCTTTTGAACAATGATCGTCCCGCTGGGGGGAGAGAGAATGGAGAGATCGCGTGAAATAAATTGCCCCAGTTTAGGGTTTCGTGCGATTCTTGATATGAGCGAGACGTTCTTAGTGGGACGGACCCATTTTTGTATATTGGACATGGTGGAGGGAACCACGCAAAATAAACTGCCCCAGTTTAGGGTTTTATGGGGTTCCAACTTGCAGACCGGCTAAAATTGGCCTTGACTTTGTAGACCACACCAAATGGTGGTAATGAATGCGGACAATCTAAACAAGATCTCCTTAGACACGCCATGAGGCGATATCTAATGGTTGCCCCCGTTATTACCCAAGCCGGTTAAAAATTCAAGGACAAGCTTCTTGAGGCAACATCATGAGAAACAACCCCCTTATGTCCTCCAAATAAGCTAAAACAAGCTGCCGGAAGGCTAAGAATGGGTTCTAGTGTTTTTTTGTTGTAAATTCTAATTATTGGGGTTGAATCGGGTGAACCAGGCTTAGAAAAATGAGGTTCAAGATGTCTGGAAGTACTGAACGAGATGTATAAAGATAAACTGCCTAGTGTAGGATTTGTGCGGTCTCGAGTACACGAGAGAGTGTTTGGCAATCTGGTTCATTTTTGGGCCAATCACGCACTATGGCGTGTGCTAAACAAGGGAATCTTTGCTCCAAGGTGATCAAAAACATGCCAGATAGGGGAAGAGTACTCAGAATATGTGTGGGTTTGTGCCTAGGGGACTGAAAAGCCCCGACACATGTCCCGAGGTCTGGCGGCCTTTGTAGGGCCACCGCCTCTGGAAGCGTGTATTAAAGCTGCGTTTTGGCCCAGCCCCAGCTTAATTAGGTCTGAAATTTTTAGGGTCTTCTTCTACCCTTTTTCTTCACCCAAGATGTGTAGAAAACACCATTTTTCATCTTCTTTTTTTCTTTTTTGGCGTAGATTCTCATCAGATCATCAGATTTAGCAAGATCTATTCATGGATGCTTTTGGTGCTTACTCCTACGACACTTTGGTCGAGCTTGAGAGGGAGTCTTACTATGAGAAAAAGCTTAGGAGGTGATGGAGCTCTTTTTCTTGTGGTGACCAGGCATTTATCCAGTAACTTCTTAGAGATGCTACTGCTCTTCTTCACACCACACTGGATTGGCATTTGTTGGAGGTCATCAGCTCTTGTTGGGACCCTGCTTTGAGATGTGTCACCATTGGAGATGTTGACTTGGTGCTTACTTTGGAGGAGTATGATCGTTTTCTTTCTCTTTCTACTCCTCTGAGCACTGTTTTCATTCCACTAGTACGGACACGCTACCGAAAGAGGCTCAGTGATCTAATGGGCTTTAAGAGGCCTGTTGTGGAGGCCCTGACTTGGTATGGTAGTGGGATAGGAGGGAGCATGTCCTTTGATTTCTTGCATGATTGGTTCCACTCATCGGAGTGTCCTGTTGGCTACCGAGATGACTTCATGGATTTAGACTAGCAGTGGACATCCTACCGGCGTCAGGCCTTCCTGGTGGCCTTCTTTGGTGCGGTATTGTTCCCTTCATCATCAAGAGTTGTCAATTTTGCCGTTCTCCCTCTGGTGAGTGTCCTACGTCATGGTACCTCTTTCATTCCCACTTTACTTTCCGAGACCATTAGGTCCCTATCCTTGTGTCGGGAGACTAGTAGGGGTAGGCTAGGTTGCTGTGTTCATATATTATAGCTGTGGTTCTGCAGCCAAGTGTCATTGCTAAGGATCAGCCTGTGGGTTTTGTGAGTAGGAATAGAGTCCAGGCTACTGTAGCTCTCTATTTTCCTTTTTCTGGGAATACTGAAGGTTGGCTAAGATACTTGTGCAACCTGAGTCCCACTGACTAGACCTGGGGAGTCTAGTGGGGTATTACTAGATGGCAGGGGCAGACCCATTGTGTCAGTTTACTTGGCATTCCCTTGGTGGGTATTTAGGGTTACAAGGGGTACTTCCTAGGCATGGCCATGCGGCAGTTTGGGGGTATCCAGCATATCCCCCGACTTAGTGATCTTTCTGTTGTCACTTGTGAGTACGGGCTCATGGATATCAATGTAGCAGTGGTAGGGCGTGCCTCTGAGTTCTGGAAGGCGTGCAAGTTGAGCATTGACTTCCCACTCTATTCTAGAGATGACCAGGAGTAGTTTTCTGTTGAGTTTAGAGTGTGGCGAGATACCAGAGATCCTGGCTTTGTGCTTGACTTATCATCACCTGTCTCGGTCAAGTTGCCACTTTCGGCTGATGTTCTAAGAGACTATACTCAGGAGTTTGAGATCAGGGTTAAGAGGGCCCTTACGGATCTGAAGGAGTGCCTGATGTAGGCTGTCAGGGATAGAGACTGCTGTCGGGAGCTAACTAATACTCTTATGGAGGATATTGAGGAGGTGAGCAGTGTATATGGGAGCAAGCTTGCTACTTTGAGGGCAGAGCTTGATCGAAAGGGGTCAACCCCTTCAGGCACAGAGGCGGAGTGTGTTCAGCTGAGATCCCGGGTTACGAGTTTGGAGGGTGAGCATGCGGCTCTTACTCGAAGGTTTGCTGCTTTGGATCATTCCTGCGATGAGGAGAGGGCCGCACTAGAGGCAGTAGGGCCGAGGCTAACAACAAGGCTAATGGTTTAGCACTATAGCTAGTACAGGCGAGAGCCTACTTCCACTCTACTTTGAACATGGAGCAGGGGTGAGAGGGCGATGAGCCTAGTGAGCCACAACTGGCTTTCCATTCCCTTTAGACAGAGCTGACTGAGAGAGAGGAGGCCTTGAGAGTTGCTACTACAGAGGTGGGCACCCTGTAGGCTTTGCTAGAGACTGAGAGACAGGGCTCTATTTCTGATTCCACGATGGAGAGGGAGCTAGTTCGTCTTCGGCATTCACATGAAAGACTCCGAGAGATTGCCAGAGACCTGGGCTTTGATGCGACCGGGTTACTTCGCACTTATGTTGTCGATGACCCGATTCTCTACACGGGTTTTGGGAGATTGTGCCAGGCCGTGTCTGATCACTTGGGCCATGTTTGACTTGCTGGCATTCTTTTCTGCTTATTTTGTTTCTGCACATGAGCTATGTAGTTAGTATTCCACCATGTTTGGAAAGGTCCTTCGTAAATTACTAGGCAATTGCGTAAGGCCTTCCGCTTTTTGTTTGAGTTCTTAAAGCATGGTCTAGTTTGTTAGGCATGATTAGAAACTGAGAGATGGTGTAGAGAGATGTTTATGATGATATTTGGAAAATATTTATGAGATGAGATTTCATGTTTTGATACTAGAATGTATGAAAGAAACAAAATGGAACAATACATGCATGTTAATGAATATGCAGGAAAATGCTTTGAAAATGCAAGATTATACAAATAAGTGATAAATGTAAAATCCATGCATATCAATATCTTATTTTTCCAAGGATACATCTTGTTCTAGAGGGATCTTTTCCTTTTCCCATTAAGGCACATTTCCCATTGGCATGAGCCAGAACATCTTGAGCAGACCACCAGGTCGTGGCAGTATTGTAGATAGAGAGTGATCTTAAAGGTGTCTTCATATCTTGTCTTGGATGCTGGATCCATCTAATTTTCTAATCTTGACCAAGAATTTAAATAGGCCAAGCTGACTGATTTTTCTTTGAAGATGTGGCTGAACCAAGACGGTTGCTTACGTACCTCCACTAGGAAGGATCAGGTCATCACATAGTTCAACTGACTTTTTTATTGACTTAAATTTTGCCTAGACCACCCTTTCGGGTTTTCAATTTAGTAGGCTCTCTCACACTCTTTCAAGCTTTCGATCTACCTTTTGTATTTTCTCATGCTCTCTTTCTTTTGGCTCTCATTTTGTGTAGACCACCCTTTTGGGTTTTCGATCTACCTTTTTATATATATATATATATATATATATATATATATATATATATATATATATTTTTGGGACATCAAATATAGAAATGAGGTGCACTAAGAGGCTCCTTTATGCAAAATACTATATGACAGCATCAGAATTGGTGGGCATATTGAAGTCATGCCCGTCCATGTCGGCTAGAATCAAGGCTCCTTTGGAAAAGGCCTTCTTTACCACATATGGGCCCTCGTAAGTTAGGGCAAACTTTCATCTGTGATCAGGCAAGGCCTGATTGCATTTTTTCAAGACTAGATCGCCATCTTCAAAGACTCTGGGTCTAACTTTCTTGTTGAATGCTCGCTCGACGCGGCGTTGGTACAACTGTCCATGGCACATTGCAATCATGTGCTTTTCGTCTATCATGTTCAGTTGTTCATATCGGGAATAGTCCCATTCAACTTCTGACAGCTTTGTCTAAGATAAAATCTTGAGAGACGGGATCTCTACCTCTACGGGGAGGATGGCCTCCATGCCATAAACCAATGAATACGAGGTCGCAGCCGTGGAAGTACGAACAGAAGTGCAATATGCACACAAGGCAAATGGAAAGTACTCGTGCCAATCCTTGTATGTGTCTGTCAACTTCACCAAGATTTTCTTTATGTTCTTGTTAGCGGCTTCCACTGCACCATTCATCTGAGGGTGATAGGGAACCAAATTTTTGTGCTCAATCTTGAACTGTTGGTAGAGTTGCTAGATCATTTTTCCATTTAGGTTCGTCCCATTATCTATAATGAGCTCTCCTGGCACGTCGTAGCAGCTTGAGTGACGCTTGAGTGATGCTCTCCTGGTTCGTCCCAAATAATGTTGTGTTTTAAGAACCGGGCTACCACTGCTTGAGTGACGCTTATATACGAAGCAGCTTCCACCCACTTTGTAACATAATCAATGGCCACTAAGATGTACTCATGACCATTCGAAGCTTTCGGAATCACAGGTCCAATGACATCCATTCCCCAAGCGGAGAAGGGCCATGGTGCTACTAAAGAGTGCAAAGGTTGAGAAGAAGCATTCTTCCTGTCTTGATAGGCTTGGCAATGGTGGCATGTCCTCACGTGTTTAATGCAATCATTTTCCATGGTGAGCCAGTAGTAACCGGCTCTCATAATCTTGCGGGCCAACAGGGGTCCACTGGCATGAGCCCTAAGTACGCCTTCATGCATTTTTTCCATCAGGTGATTAGCCTCCGAGGCATCTACACATCAAAGCAAGGTAGAATCGTGGTTCCTTTTGTACAGGACTTCCCCACTCAAGAAAAATTGGCAGGACATGCGCCGGATAAACTTCTTTTCACTTTCCGTTGCACCGGACGGGTATTCACTATTCTTGATACGAGCCTTGATATCATGGTACCATGGCTTTTCGTCGGCTTCGACTTTGACACTTATGCACTCTTTGATGTTCATGCAATAGGTTGGAACGCCACGGACTTCTATGCGCAATTGCCGTATATCATCTCCTTCTAATAACTTGACCATGCTAGCTAGGGTAGCCAGGGCGTTTGCAAACTGGTTGTGTGTCCGGGGAAAATAGGCAAATGTGATGTTTCAGAACTTTGAAATCAAGTGGCTAATGCATTTCTGATACGGAATCAACTTGGCGTCTCAGGCTTGTCATTTTCCTTCGATTTGGGAGATGATCAACAAGGAATCTCCAAAGACGCTCAAGTCATAGGCACTGAACTTTAGGGCTACTTGCAGGTCGACTATGCACGCTTCATATTATGTGACGTTGTTGGTGCAATCAAAATTCAGCTTGACTAAAACAGGGATTTGCTAGCCCATGGGGGAAACTAAGATTGCTCCCACTCCATTTCTGGTAGAATTGGCAGCTCCATCAAAATAAAGCGTCCAATGCCACAGTTCCACTCTGTCTAGTTTTGGCTCTAGCGCCATGAGATCCTCATCAGGGAAGAGGGATTCTAAAAGTTCTGGATCATTCATCGGCTGGTCCACTAGGTAATCAGATATGGCCTGGCCCTTGATGGCCTTTCTTGTCACAAACACAATGTCAAACTTGGAGAGCAACATTTGCCAATGGGAGATCTTCCCTGTAAGACCTGGCTTTTCAAAGATGTACTTAATGGGATCCATAAGAGAAATGAGCTGCGTGGTGTAGGAGAGCATATACTGCCGTAACTTGCGTGACGCCCACGCTAAGGCGCAACACGTCTTTTCAATGGTGATGTAGTTGATCTCGTAACTGGTGAATTTCTTACTTAAGTAGTAAATTGCCCTTTCTCTCTGGTCAGGCTCAGCTGATTGGCCTAACATGTAGCCCATAGAGGTTTCTTGTACCGCTAGGTAGAGGATCAACGGATATCCTGGCGTTGGGGGAACCAGAACAGGATGGTTTAACAGATATTGCTTGATCTTGTCAAAGGCCGCTTGGCACTTATTTGTCCATTCTATCTTTGTGTCTTTCTTCAAGAGCTTGAACAATAGATCACATGTGGCGGTTAATTGTGCTATGAAGCGAGCTATGTAATTGACTTTGCCTAAGAAGCTGCGAATCTGTTTCTTGATTTGCGGTGTCGGCATGTCCTGGATGGCTTGTACTTTTGCTAAGTCCACTTCAATTCCTCTTTGGTTGACTATAGTGCCAAGTAATTTCCCTGAACTAGCTCCAAAGACGCACTTGTTAGGATTTAGTCTCAACCTGTACTTGATAAGGCGCTTGAACAGCTTTCTCAAATCTAACAAATGATCCCTAGCAGTGCGGGATTTGGTAATCATGTCGTCTACATAGACTTCAATCTCTTTGTGCATCATATCATGGAACAAGGTTACCATGGCTCACAGATAAGTAGCACCAGCATTCTTTAAGCCGAATGGCATGACATCATATGCATAGGTTCCCCAATGAGTACCAGCATTCTTGGCTTTGTCTTTTTCGGCCATCTTGATCTGATTGTAGCCCGAGAACTCGTCCATGAAGAAGAAGAACCTGTTGGTAGCGGTATTATCGACTAGGGTATTGATATGTGGCAACAAGAAGTTATCCTTGGGACTGGCCCGGTTCAAATCCCTGTAATTGATGCACATGCATACTTTCCCATCTTTCTTAAGCACAGGAACAATGTTGGCGACCCAATCTGAGTACGCTATCACAGTAAGGAAACTGGCTTTCAACTACTTTTCTACTTCGTCCTTGATCTTCAAAATGATCTCAGATTTCATCCTTAGAAGGGCTTGCTGCACGAGAGGGCATTCAAGCTTAACTAGAATTTCATGCATGACAATCTCAGTATTTAAGCCTGGCATATCTTGGTAGGACCAAGCGAAGATCTCTCTGAATTCCTTGAGTAGCGCTATAAGCTTATGTTTCAAGTCTTTAGGAAAGTTTACCCCAATCTTGATGGGTTTTTCATTCTTGCCTTCGTCAACAAGGTTAACCACTTCTGTCTCTTCTATGTTGGGCTTGGACCCTTCACTCTCTCTGTTTAGAGCTTCCAAAATATCAAGAGGCAAACTTAGAATTTCCTTTAGTCCTTCAATATCATGTTCCAACTCTACTATCTCATTCATGTCATCAATATCCTCGTTATGGCAACAAGATGATGTATCCGTTTGGGAATCAGAATAGATCCTATAGAACGGAATATATACAGGGAAACATAAGACAATTGGCACACATATTCATAGGAAAGCAAGTAAAGAGATAAATGCAAGGATTTCCTGAATAATACACTGGATAATTTCATTAATGGATTATAGATAGGGGGGATAACAAAGTTCATGCCTGATAATGATGAAAGGAAAACGCACATTTTTTTTGAAGAAATAAACTAGGTAATGCAAACAAGAAAATGCAGGAAATAGGGAATAAACATGCAAAACAAACTAGATATGCTATTCCAACTCTTTCGGGAAATTGGAGGACCCAACCACACGATAATGGAATACTCCTTACTCAGCCGGTGCAACCACAAAGTAGGGCTTGACGGTCCAATGGCCTACTATCTCACCTAGCACATAGAGCCTAATGGTAGAAGTCAGATCATCCCCTAGGGATATGATGGCATTCACTGAGAATTCCTCTGGACAAAATCGGATGAGACAAGCTAGATCTGATTCCCTCTCACATGATTCCTGCGCTACTTCTAATCTGATGACCTCGGCTGGAGCCAAAAAAGTGACCCTGATGTGGGAATAGACATCCCTTGGCCAATGCACTTCCTTTTCTTTCCTCTGGAAGCCTGGAAAAGTTCTTTGTCTAAGGGGTCGTAGCCTAGACCAAAACCTCCTTTGTCGTCCGGGAGTCTAATCAAAGAAGCCTTCCCATGTCCTACAGTACCGAGGCCTTGGCCTAACTGATAGCCAAATTTGAGCATCTCCTTGGCAGCCATTAAGGTAGCGGAGGGCCATGCTGACTCGAGTTCTAAAGCTTTGGAAATCATGGAGACTAGCTCGAAATTGTGGAAAGTTGCCTCTGGAAAGGCATTAGCACCAATGTAGGGGACAGAAGTCTCCTTGAAGAAATTCAGGGGTTCTTCAGCCATATTAGTGATCAACAGATCCTCGGATGGGAACTTAAGCCTCCGGTGAAGGGTAGAAGCAACTGCACCTACCTCATGTAGCCAAGGCCTCCCTAAAAGCATATTATACGAGGAATCCACCTTGCTGACTTGGAAATTGACCATGAAAAACAGGGTGGCTAACTTAATCTTGCCTTGCACCTCCCGGAGAATGCCATCAAAGGCTCTGGTGATCATGGTGGTAGGGCGGATAAGAGATGTATCCACATTCAAACCCTTTAAAGTAGACATCGGGCAAACATTCAAGGCTAATCTGTTGTTGATTAGTACTTTGGAGACAATCATATCTTCACACTTTACTATAATGTGCAAAGTATGCTCTCTACCTTCTGGTGGTAGCTCATCATCTGTAAAGGAAATCTAATTGGTGGCCAACACCGTCGAGACCATACCTTTAAAGGTGGATTTTGTAGCACTTGTAGGAACACATGTCTCTTTCAAGGCTTTCAAGAGAGCCTTGCGGTGAACATTAGAGGATAGCAATAGCGCCAAGATGGAGATATGAGCTAGTGACTTGTTTAGCTGCTGAATCACACTATACTCTGAGTTTCTAATAATTTTCAAGAATTCCTCAGCTTCTTCGGTTGTGACCCTTTTCCTAACAGGTTTGGCTGTACCTTTGCCAATCTCTTTCCTTCTATTTTCTAGCTCCTCGGGAGTATAGTAGCAACCACTCTTAGTAAGCCCAGATAGACTAGAAGAGATGTTGGAGCAGACCTCCTCTTTTCCGGTTCGAGTGGAGATCATGGACACATCATATTTCCATGGGATACGATGGCTATCCTCATAAGGGAATGGCTTCGGCATGCGAATGATAACACCTTCCTGAGTTTGCAAATTGGGCGTTATAGAGAACATTTTTGAATTAATGACCACCGGACTTGACAGAATGGCTTCGAGGGCCTTTAAGCTGGATACCCCAGAGATTCCTGAGGCAAGCTTTGGTAGAATTTGAGGATTGAACCCTCGAATAGCGGGAACAATGGTGGTTCCCTCCTAAACTGATGATGAGGCTCTGGCCCTGCGACTATAGACAATGTAGGAACTAGAGGAGTAAATCCTTCGATGGCTGGCGGGGTTTGCCCTTTCCTTGAATCTGATGACCCTGAATCTGCAGGTGATTCTATGATCTCCTCAATGACTACTGAAGAGGGAGGTGCTGAAGTAACCTTACCAAGGCATTTCTGTAGGTATTTGTCCTAATCTTTCCTCAACCCAACTGATATAGCATTACAGCTAGCTCTCGACTGGGTAGCTAGAGGGCATAAATTGGCTGCCATGCAATCACCTTTTTGCAAAATTTCCCTTTCAATCCAGATGATACTGCGTTCAGCTAGACTCTGAACCTATGCTCGGAGCACTTCACAATCAAACAAGGCATAACTATCTTCATTGTCACAAAATGAGCAAATTCCCCAATCAAATCCCAGGGCTTCTATACCTTTAAGATCAAGGTGACTCTCTTGGACCAAAGCTCGAAGCATAGCCTTCCATGGGAATGATGGTGAGAAGAAATCTGAAATCCTTTCTTCCACTGTGATGATGGCATTCACAATCCCTTCCTGATGGGGAGGCAAAGGGTTAGTGATGATGTTCGGAGCGGCTGCATTATTGAACTGTATCAACTTGTTGTCTATGAGATCCTGGACATGGTCCCTCAAATGGTAACATTCTTCCAGAGTATGCCCCTCAACCCTAAAATGATGTTCACACTTCTTGGATGGATCAAAACCAAGTGATGGAAGGCCTTCTTTAGGCCTAGAAAACATCAGGATCAATAACTTCCTTTCTAGAAGGAAAGCGTAGAGATCTACTTGGGCATGGGTAACTGAATGTACTTCTGGTTTTCCCTCCTAAAGGGACGAGGTGGGTTTGTCTTCCCTTTCTGATTAAAGGCTTGGTTAGGTGCTTGAGTAGACTGAGCTTGTTATTGATAAGGTCTAACAGCTGGGGTTGCATAAGCAAAAGTAACACCTCTAGGCCTTTCTGATGCACTATCAACCATATGAATGTCAGCTTTCTTAGTCTTACGGCCGGTCATTTTCTTAACTTATTGTTCAACCATGTAACTCAAAGACTCGACATCCATGATCTTTTTGCTCCTAATGCCCTCGTCAATGTGCTCCCCAATAGGGATGAGGCTAGCAAAATGAGTGACTTGGGTGCTGATCATCTTCTCATAGTAAGGAGGCTTGAGGTTGTCAATGAACCACTTGATCATCTCATTTTCCATCATAGGGGGTTGCACTTTTGCGGCTAGCTCACGCCACCTTTAGGCATACTTTCGGAAAGATTCCCCATTCTTCTTTTCTGTTCTTATAAGGACCGCGCAGTTGGGAGCTATCTCGATGTTGAACCTGTAGTATTCCAGGAAAGAGTTGGCCATTTCCCTCCAACTAGAGGTCTTTTCCAATCTCACATACCATGTGGTTGCAAGGCTAGTCAGACTACCAGGAAAAATCTGGCAAAGTAGAGGGTGATTATCCCCATAGGGGGCCATCTTCCTACAGAACATGCGCAAGTGCGCACAAGGGTCCCCAGTACCATAATACTTGACAAACTTGGATGCCTAGAACTTGGGAGGCATAATGACTTGAGGAAAGTTGGCAGACTGTCTAGATCAACGCTTCCATGGGCGTTGGAGCCCTCCATGATATGAAGCTTCTCAGCTAGAGTTTCCACTTGGCTCTTGACTTGGTCGTACCCAGATTTGGGGTTCTTGTCCTTAGGAGGATCTATTTCTTGGTCATTGCCCTAGGGTGGTACATTGTGGCCCTGATCCTGTCCGAATGGGGGTTGATTTTCATTCTCGGTTTGGAAACCTCCTTGACTGTGGCCAAAGGAGTTCTGTCCTCCGCCTATAACCAGTTGTTACACCATAAGCATCAGTTTCGACACCTACTCCTTTAGAAGAGTAATCTCCTGAGCATTTTCCTCATGGGGAGAAGTACCACTAGTAGACATCTCTCTTGTGTGAGGCCTAGTGACGATGGGATCACGGTGTGGCGATAGCTTTGCCTGTTTCATTTTAGCAATCTTTTAACCCTTGGCAAGAATAAGAGGTGAAAGAAGCGGGGTATGTTTGACAATGTGGAAACATAACATCGAAACAAGTTAGTTTATGCCCTTGATATTTAACATGCACCTACCATTTTCAGAAAAAATTGGCTTTGCTCCCTTGATCGGGTGTTTATCATGGTGAGTTTCTACTATGATGCAAGATTAATGCACTAGATTAGCAAGTAACTGCAACTTTCATGACATGCTCCACAATGCAGGAAAGACCCTTCTTTTTATTACATGCTTGTACAAGATATGCTTTTACAACGTTGGGTTCATTGGCTCCAACAGTGAGCCTTTTACAATACAAGGAAATGCAATTGAAAGAAAAAACTCGGCTTCTGATACTATGGACTTCTTGGGGAAGCTCTTAGACACTTGGGTCCCTTGGTAACTTGAACAGCATGGATCTCTTGGACCTTTGGATCTCTTATGGGAGCCCTTAGATTCTGGACATCTAGGACCTTTTGGCAATTTTGACATCTTGGCAATTTGGATCTTGGACCCTCTTGGCCACTTTGACATTTTGTGATCTCTTTGATGATTTAAACTTTTGGGCAATCCTTTTGGATCCTTTCTAGGAAAGTCCTCGAACTCTTGATGTTTTGGAATCCTTGATAGTTTTTTGGCAGCATTTCCTCCTGAATGGAGTTTCGGCTACTTACCACAGATTTTATCTTTACACAATTAGGTGACAGAACCATTTAGTGTGTGCATGAGTGCCCTTCTAGGGTTGTAAACCCTTAGGGATAGGGTATGATCTATCATGTACAAGGAACAGGGTTGCTTTCCCTAAGGGTTTAATCATGGATGCTGTG
>JAPQVY010000155.1:45567783-45647783 GCA_028535165.1 Quercus tomentella
AAGGCAAAGAAGTAAGAAAGCAAACAAAAGGTGGTGTCCACGAGGGACAAATGTAGGTTTGGATTGAATGTCCTTAGCTCCATTGTTTCAAAGTGTGGACGACACACTAGCAAATAAGACTCATGCATGGATATGTAAGTAAACGTGTAAAGATGCACAAAAAGCCAACAGGTGGCACAAACAAGCATGGTAAGCATAGCATCGTGCAGAGCGAAAAAGGGGAAAGGTTTGCCTGAAGCAACCGGCATCATGGTGATGCATCCCAAGTGGTTACATCCAAACAAGGCCTCATGGGCGTCGAATGTAACCACACAACCACAACCCGCCAAGGGTGTCAAGCGTGGCAATGCCTAGAACTAGAGAGGCTAACATAAGCATAAAACATAGAAGCAAGCAAGCATAGACATGCAAATAGGGATGATCCAAACCCTTTTGATGTGGGCCTTGGTGTATGGACAATGACAAAGACCATAGGGTCTAGATCGGGTCCGAACTAATAGGCCAAAACACAAGAAAATGTGATAAAAGGAACAAAAGGGCTACAATAGCACATGGCATGACAAACATAGCCTAGGTCTAGGCACACAAACATGGCATGGAGCACACAAGCACATAGAAGATAGCATAAAGCATGTAGAGAACATAGATCCAAGCACATAGACATGTGAGAACACAGATCTAGACATATAGGTATAGAAACGTACATGTGAACATGTAGAAACTTAGCACATAAACATGGAAGAATATGAATCTAGGCATATAAGCATGTGAAGACAAGGATCTAACCATATTGTGGAAATAAACACGTAAAACACATAGATCCAAGCAAGGAATAGCCAACAACACCATACAAGCATGTGAGCATGTAACCCTAACATCAACCCAGAACTGAAAGAGGCATAAAACATAGGAAAACATGGCATAAAACCCTAAGCATGTAGATCTAAACATACAAGCATGTAAAGATGTAGATCTAAGAATGAAACATGGCATAAAGCATAAAAGCAAAGAGATTTAAGCTAGACACACAAAGAAAGAAAGAAACATGCTAACGAAAAAGATAAATCATGTTATTAAGGCATAAAAGCAAAATAAATGCTTGAAAAAGATTTAGAAGGTTTGGGGTGTGGATGGTAGCTAAAAAGCTACATCCACACCCCTAAATCCCAAATCTGAAGTGTATAACCAAGGAAATGAAAATTGGGTATAATAACAATACCTTGTGTTTTTTTGGCGAAGAGAGAAGAATCAAGAAGCTTTGATGTGTTTTTTTTTTTTTTTTTTTTTTTGTGTGTGTGTGTGTGGTGTTTTTTGTGTTTGGAAGAGGGAAAAACGTGTGGAAAAATACCAGGTAGAGAGCAAAAACTCAAAAAAATGTCCTCCTCCCAAGTCTGAGGGTTGCCTGGGGCTATTTATAGCCCCAGCACAAACTTCGAGGAGATAGCCCTTGTAGGGCCTCCCCTTGGAGGGCCGCCTTCCAAATTCATCTGATTGGGTTGATCTTGAAATCCTTGGAAAGGTTTTGACTTCCTGTTTCTGAAAAGGTATGGAACTTGAAAATTCAACAGTCGGATCAAAAGTTATAGCTCTCGGAAGTTAGTGGTGCATCAATTGGTGCGTCATCCCAGATTTCGTGATATCTCGGCCGTTCGAACTCCAATTTTGACCCATGAATAGTTGTTGGAATGAGAATCTAATAATCTTTGCAATGGTGTTGGTTTCAACCTGTTCTGATAGCCGAATCAAAATTAGGGTTTTTGGGCCCACTCGGGATTGACTTCGGGTCAAACTTGATCAAAGTTGTTAAAAATCTTCGAGAAGCTCAAGTTTGATGTAAAACCATGAAAAATGTTTTTTTTGTGAGGGTTTTGACCTCGTTTGACCTTTGGTCAAACTCAGGATTGACTAGGGACATTTTGGTCATTTTGGCTAAAAAAGGCATTTCGAGTGCTCTAGTGCCCAAATGGGTTGCACCACGTCATTCTGGATGTTCTCGTGGCCCCATGTGAAGAAAATAATATTTTTGGATTTTTCGGGGTCTAGCATGCAAATCGAGGGCGGACAAAGTACGATATCAATAGTAACCAAGGTTGGATGTTTAATGGGGAGCCAATGGTGCTGCCAGATTCTAATCTTTTTACCATTGCTAACCCGAAGGCTTGAACCCCTTTGTATAACTTCTCTACCTTTAAGTATAATTTTCCAAGCATATAACCTGACGCCAAATCTTTAACTTCCATAAATGAACATTGAGGGAAAAACCAAGCCTTGAAGATCCTGCAAAAGAGAGTAATTGTTCTATGCATGAGTCACCAGGCTTGTTTGGCAAGAAGAGAATCATTAAACAAGGCAAGGTCTCTAAAACCCATCCCCCCAACCAACTTAGATTTAGTCAATTTTGACCACTTAATCCAATGGATTTTTCTCTTATCACCTCGCTGTCCCCAAAAGAATTTTTTGATCATTGCCTCAATGTCATGACAAAGCCCCAATGGAATTTTGAAGCAACCCATGGCATATGTTGGTATGGCTTGGACAATTGTTTTGATAAAAACATCTCTTCTTGCTTAAGACAGCAGTTTACCTTTCCACCCTTGCAAGTTCCTCCATACCCTTTCTTTGATGTAGCTAAAGCTTGCTTTTTTACCCCTACCAACCAAAGCCAGAAGCCCAAAATACTTCTCATAAAATTTTATTTCTTGAACCCCCAACATCTATGGACTTGCTAAAGAAAAGAGTTGTCTTTTCTCTATAATTTTCTGACGAGAGATAGCTTCATACTCTAACAAAAGTTTGAGCACATTACCACATTCTTGTGAATTATCCCTGCAAAAGAGAAGGCTATCATCTGCAAAAAAAAAAAAAAAAAAAAAAAAAAAGGGTTAGCTTGGGGCCTTTCTTACAGAGAGAAAAACCATTGGCCTCCTTATTTCTTCCAGCTTTTTTAATTAATCCATGCAACCCTTCTGTACATAATAAGAAAAGGAAGGGGGAAATGGGATCTCCTTGCCTAATTCCTCTAGTTGGATTAATCATACCCTTCGGTTCCCCATTCACAAGAATAGAATATGAAATAGTGCGAACACATTCCATAATTAAACCAATCCACTTGGAACAAAAACCCATTCTCTTCATTAGGTTCTCCATAAAAATCCATTCCACCCTATCATAGGCTTTACTCATATCCAGCTTTAGTGCCATGAACCCTGTTTTTTTTTTAATTGTGATTTTTCATACAGTGTGAAGTCTCAAAAGCAACTAAAATGTTATCCGAAATAAGACGGTTTTTTGCAAAAGCAGATTGATGCTCTGTTATGAGATTTGGCAGAAATATTTTTAATCTATTTGCTAAAACCTTGGAAAAAAATCTTATACAATACATTGTACAAGCTAATTGGGCAGTATTCAGAAACAAATTCAGGACTCTTCACTTTTGGGATTAGAATTATGAAAGTATGGCTTATGAGATGAGGCAATTTACCTGTATTCAGCCAAGAAAGAATAGTTGTTGTTACCTCTTGATTCATCATCTGCCAAAAGTGTTGGTAGAACAATGGTGGCATCCCATCTAGGCCTGGAGCTTTAAGTGGCGTCATTTGTTTGAGGGCTGTATGAACTTCCCATTCCATAAAGTCACCTGAGAAGTGAGAATTACTCTCGTTTGGCACCAGCTGAGAAACATAGGATAGTGAATCGGCTTGCAAATATGGATTGCAAGTGGTGAACAACTCTTCATAAAATTCAATTATTGTTTCCTTTATCAAATTTGCCTGTTCTTGCCATAGTTCACCTTTATCTCTAATACCAAGGATAATATTTTTCCTGAACCTGTAAGTAGCTTTACTGTGAAAAAACGTAGAGTTGCTATCCCCTCTATTTAGCCAAAGAACTCTAGATCTTTGGCTCCACAACTGGATTTCTCTGTCAAGTAGTACATTAACTTTAGATTTTAATTCTCTAACCCGAAAATTATTTCCACTATTCATTGCCTCAGCTTCAACTTTTGCTAACATTTTTTTTTCCTTTCCTCCAATTCGCACCTCACAACACCAAAGCAATTCTTATCCCACCACTCCAAGTCCTTACTGCACTTCTCAAATTTTTTTAAAACATCATCCTCTCCTCCATTGGTCCAAGCCGCCTCTACTGCTTTTGTACATTATGAATCAAACAACCACATTTCTTCAAAACGAAAAACATTTTTCCTAGGTGGGGCCTCCAAACCAGATGAATTTATGAAAATAGGAACCTAATTCAACGAGTCACATCTAAGATGGGTGACCTGAGAACCTGGGAACTTAAGAAACCAGTCACTTGTGGCCATACCCTTATCCAACCTCTCCCAAATAGAATTCCCATCAGCAAAATGCTTACTTTAGGTGAATTTAGAGCCCATAAACCCCAAGTCTATGAAACCACATTCATTAATGACATCTTTGAAGCTTTGTATCTGATTGTGATTCCTCAAAGCGCCCCTAAATGTTTCATCTTGCTTAGTGATTTCATTAAAATCCCCCGCACAAAGCTAAGGGATATTCAGCCTAGAGTTTAAACCCCTCAGTTTATTCTAGGCTTCAATTCTTCTGTAAGTTTCTAGCTCCCCATAAAATCTTGTGAACCTCCATTCCATTTCCAAGCTTTTATTAATAGTGGCATCAATAAAATATTTACGAGATTCCTCAACTATTACATTTGCTGTATCTTTCCAATATAGTACCAAACCTCCTCCCCGCCTACTTCTCGGTACCTCCCACTTGTGATCAAAATTAATGTTGTGAAGAATATGATCTATCCTAAATTCATCTGTCCATGTTTTAGCTAAAAACACGCTAAATGGATCTTTTGCTCGAATCAAATCTCCAAGCTCCTTCTCTATACATAGGTTCCCAAGCCCACTACAATTCCACACTAAGAGATTCATGATTCTTGGCGAGGCTGGTTACCAGCATCCACCAATGGGAAAAATAAGATTTCATCATCCCTCAAAACCTGCTTCTTCTTGCAAGATAATTCTGAATGATCACCAACCTATGAAAAATTCCTCTTGCCACCACCTGTGTTTTCTATGAGCACTTGATTATTACCACTCGTGTCTGTCCTTGCCAAACGAGTCCATGCGCTCATCTTTTTTCTTTTTCTTTTTCTTTTTTTTTTTGTGACTTATCTGTATCATGCTTCTCACGTGACCCAAAATCATTAATGGAATTTTGGGCAATAAAACCTAATTGGGCCAAGAGTTGAATGGGGTTGAAATTACTCAGCACTGAATCAATATCTTTACAGCTAGCATCAAATGATTCGGTTATGATTGTCCCTTGATCTGAGGAGTTATGATTATCTGAAGAATGAGGGAGAGTTGAAAAATCATTTAATTGTGTATCCCTCAAATCCTGTATGTTATGCGATACTTTTGGAGAATCCAAAATAATGGATTTTTCCCTTAAATGAGTGCTAGCAACTTGACTAGGCTTCTCAGAGCAATGCTCTGCCACCGGATCAAATGCAAGAAGCGGCGAATCTTGATTCATAGCTACTGGTTTAGTCCTACCCTCGTTACCATGATTAACTTCGACGATGAGCTCAGTTTGGATTTGTAAAATCTTGGAACGGAAACCACACTTTTTCGCAGAGGAACAAAAGGTGATGCACGGAGGCTGGGTCCGAATTGCTTTTGATCATCGGTTAAACTTCCTTCACTCTCCAACCAGATATCGCAGTCCCTATCAACATGTTCTAAACGACCACACTAGTAGCAGATATTTGGGAGACGCTCATATTTGAATGCTATCCACAAATTCTTAACATTCTCCAAAGAAATAACCCGACCACAGCAGAGAGGAAGAGAGACATCTAGCACCACCCGAATCCTCATGAAATTACCCTCCTCTATTTTGGTAGGATCAGTGGAATGGATTACCCGACTGAGGACGTTGCAAATTTTTTCAGCAGCCTTTACATTCATATATCTATACGGAATCCCATGGACTTGCACCCAAAATAATGTCCTATCAAACTTCAGATCTTCCACTGCATTACTTTTGTCCTAACATTGTATGATCACAAGATGCTTATCAAAGCTCCAAGGTTCAGCACTAAGAACCTTATTGACATCAGAAGCATTATCAAAGATGAATAGGACTTCATGATCTCCGAGATTGCGAACCTTAACCCACTTTGGAATCACCACACAGGAGTGAAAGTTTAGCTATAGCATCGATGTTGAGGGTCCGCTTTGTAAGAAACTTTGCTGCAATAATATGTTCATGAGAGCTAAGATCGCTCTCTAAACAACAACTAGGCCCCTCCCTTTCAAAAAGCATTAGAGGTTATTGAATGATGATTAGAAGGGGAAGAAAGAAAAGAAAAAACTGTTTCCTAATACCATTGAAAAAAACCCAACTAGCCAACAGATTAACACTGTTGATACGTGGAAGACAACAAGCCTTTGCAATGAAGGCACAACAATTCTACTGCCTAAGAGAAGTTAGAGGACTTTCTTAGCGGCTGAGAAACTTTCACTCTTGACAAGCCTTTGCAAAAAACTTTCTTCATTGCCAAACTTGATCATCTTGACAAGCCTTTTTAATAAATGACTAAATGTCCAGAGTATAGCTTAATAAATAATAAAGGTAAAAATATGTTTTGGTACCTATTGGTTCTTAGTTTGTTTTTATTGTCATTTTGGTCTTTGTGTTTCAAAATTGTCAATTTACACTCTCAACTATTCGCATTAGGTTGTACAAAAATTTTTGTCTATTTTTACATAAAAACTATTTTTCTAGTTTACATACTCACTTTTCAAAACACCCCACATCAAATTATCTATTTTACACTACATTTTATTAAAATATAAAATTTTTCTTGATTTTTTAAATTGTTTTCCTTTCTTCACACACAACAATCACCATCTATTCTTTTCCTTCATTTTCTAGATACATAAAAAAATAATAAAAAACTAAATGTGAAATGAATAGTGCCATAGTTATTGTAACAACCAAGTATTTTTACACAATTTTGCATGGACACATGTGAGTGAATTTTGGGTTTGGTTTGCCAAAATGTGAAACTTTTTATACTATGCAAGAATTGATATGAGTGCTCAAGTGTTTAGGAAAAAGAAAGGAAGGGGTTAGGGTAGGGGTAAGCAGGGGGCGCCTTATGCATTTTGGGGCCTAAGGCGAAGATTAAAACGAGGCCTTTATATAATTAAATATTTTAAATATTACTTAAATAATTTTTTTACTTAAAATCTATTCTTCTCACTCTTTTCAGATGCAAAATTACTTAATAAAATTTTGAATTCAGGTTCCTCTAAAATTTCTTTTTCAACAATTAATATGGCTAATCGACTTAATATTTTTTGTGACATTGTTGATCTTAGATATGTGTATGGGCTAAAAGAAATAGGGGCCAACAGCCCAAAGGAGATGGGTTGGGCTTTGGCTAATGCCCATAACAATTAATTTTTAAAGAAGGTCTTTCAGACTAATGGAGTTGCTCTTGGGATTAAATCTTATTGACAAAAATAGAAAAATGAATGATGCGAACCTCAATCGACACGCTTTGAGACCCAACAAAAATATTGGAATACTTGCCCAAGAAAGCTAAAATTTAGATTCTTTATAGAAACCCTGACCCAACGTTTATAATCGAAACGCGAACCAAAGGTATAAGTATAACACCTTGACCCAATGATTATAATTGAATCACGAACCAAAGGTATAAAGTTTGAACGCCATAAGGAAGAATCCCTGATAAGTTCACAGTTTTTGAAGAACCAAAAGAAGAGCAAAGCCTCACATTTTTTGATTTTTATTCAATAATCTCCTCTATTACAATGAGTGCAGGCTATTTATAAGACATGACTGAAAATAGAAAATCTAAAAACGTACTAAATAATAAAACCCTAAATAAAAGTTGATTTGGTCTGAAATTAGCAAATCCAAAATAGGAAAATAGCTAAAAAACGTTCTAAATAATAAAAGCCTAAAATTAAGGTAGATCTGGTCCGAAATTAGAAGCTCTAGAATAGGAAAAATATCTATTAACTGATATGGAGCTGGAAAATCAATCAGCCATTAATCCACGCCATAAATCAAGCCCAATTAAGCCAAATCTGCCCTCAATAGCTTGAATTAAATTTATTACGCATTCATCTTCCTTTGGGCCCAGCTTGGAATGTCCTGCGTTTGAATCAGCCCAAATCTCTTGAATCAGCCCATTAAGTGCTTCTTTGATCTTCTTGGATCTTGCTTTAGTAATAAGCCCAACTGGAACATGCAATGGATCCTTGAATGCTTGTTGATTCTCATCAAGGAATAAAGATCTTTGAATAAGAAATGTTTCTCAAATAATATTAGATTAGTTTATGTTCCTCGGTGCGACTAAAGAGACCTTATTTATACAATATTATAAGTGGGAAATATCTATTCTAATGGGTATTTTCCTGGGTTCCAACCCCAAATTATGAGGGTTTCTTTCCCTTTTATAGTGCTTCAGCTCTCATCTTACCCCTCCAAGTGGGAAGTTTATTGGCCCTTCATCTGGATACCTGTCCCATCCTTCCTTTTTAGGTCATGCTAGGTGGGATACAGGCTGTCCTGACATTGTTCAGGTGTCATTCAGCCATTAATGCAGCTAGCATGGTTGTTGCAATGCATTCAATGCAAAGGTGATGAGTGCTTTTTAGAAAAGTCCTCCTTCATTGCTAACATGAACTTGTGAGCTAATGTCTTCCTAGGAAGGGGACCTCTAGTCCAGCATGAACCCCTCCTTTCTGCGAGCTTCCTTCTTCTAGCAGGCTCCTTAGTTCACCACTTGATGTAGAATAGACCGCCATGGCCTTTCTTGACTTCCAAGCACTCCTAAAATCGCTTAAGGCAAAAATGTACTAGTAGAAATCATTTGGGCGACGGAGTCGGAATCGCATGAAATTTGGCAGGCTGAAGCGAAACGGCCTTCTAAACAATAGTCGTCGCTTTGCTACAAGGTACCCACTGAAAATGGCGAATCCGTCCATTTAGGCCCCCAAAACTACAAAATTGCCCTTTATAGTAATTTTGTCTCCTTAATAACTTTTCACTCAAAAGTCAAAATAAGATCCTGCTTGTTTTGGAACAGCCTTTAAGGTCAATAGTTTATGATTCTGCATTTAACTCAATTTTGCCATTTTTGGTAAATTTCGGTATTTTTTCACTCACGTAATTAATGTGAATTAGGATTTTAGACATTTTTCTCAGTATTTATATGCAAATTAGACTATTATCAATAAACACAGACATTTTGTCAATTTTATTCTCCGGTGGATTCCAGTTTTATCATCTTGTGGATTCAAGCAATCTCTCGTGGATTCAAGGTTTACTACCTAGAAACTAACAGTTTAGTTTCTGTCCATCAAAGAGAGTATTATGTGTGCTTTCTTCAAGTTTTTATGACATCACCACTCCTCCTCAGAAACCATGGGTCCCACCCGTGGACTGGTGAGTGGGCTTACTAGGCTTCTCAGGCTCCTCGGGTAAGGCCTAAAGGGCCTAGCTCTCCTAGCCTCCCACAATATGATTCTATCAATTTTAATTTTGAAAAATTTATTTTTGCAGAAGTAACTGTAACAGGTATTTTTAATAAAATTCTATTAGCTATACATGCATTTTGGGAAAAAATTATAACCTTTTAGTACATCAATTGGGGTATAGAACTTCTTCAAAAATTTTAACTTTGAAAATAAATATGATCCATCAACAACAACCAAAAAAAAAAATTATGTATAAAAATTGAATAACTAGAATTAATTAAAAAAAAATAAAAATAAAAATAAAAAACTTCAAGCCTAGAGCAATAGAACCTGATTTATAAAATGCACTATTATAGCTCTACTTATCCATGAAAGTATCTTATAGTCTTAACTTGCATATAAAAACAATAACAACATATTCATTAAATCACTCAATAAATTGGATTAAACAATACAGCACAATACAACAAAAAGGAACAACACAATTAAAAAAATTAAATACTAAAAAATTATGATGAAATTATATTTTTCATAAGTTAATTTTGGATTATAAATTTATTTAGTAGTGATTAAGTATATATTAATTTGATATTTTATTTTTCACAAAACTTAATTTATTAAATGAAAAATTAAAAGGACAAAGAATTTTGCTTGAACGAAAAAAAATGATTTTATTATGGTGAAACATGTGGTCTATGCAAAAGGGTGTGGACCAAATAGAAGATGTCCACTATCCATCTTCCACAGAAACTGATTGGTGTCTTGGTATGATGATAAAGAGTAATTATCAGAAGCGGACGCCATAAGTTGAAATTCTCTCTAAAAATAAAAAATAAAAAAAATAAAAAAAAGATAAGAAGACTAGACACATCACTTATCAGTACTAAAAGAAACAAACAAAGACCATCTAAACTCTAAAGCATAATCTGGGAAAATATATCAAAAGTCTCAAACGGACTTGAAGGAAGAAATAAACTGGCAGATCAACGCACGACTACTGAATCAAATTCAGTGACAGCGAATACAAAGAAATATTAAGGAAGGAAACTTTCTTTCACCGATGTGTACCAAAAAAAAAAAAAGAGGTTTTAGCTTATTTTTTTTCTTTTTCTTTTTTTGGGAGGGGGGGAGGGGGTTTGAGAGAGAGAGATTGAAATAGAATGCTCCGACTTTGTTTTTCTTGGACATTTTTGTTTCCTAATTTTTTTACTCTAATTGGAGGTTTGATTTATTCATTTTATGATTTTTTTTTTTTTTTTTTTTGGAGTCAAAGAATTAACCTAATTGCTTAAAATTTAAAATTTAGGGATCTTTCTCAATTTGGGAGCATTAGGTGGTCGTAGCGGTGTGCAAAAAACCGATGAACCGAAAAAACCGCTTCAAACCGACCAAACCGATGCAAAAATTTTGGTTCGGTTTCGGTTTTATTATATAAAAAACCGAAAATTTCGGTTCGGTTTTCAATGGCAAATTCTAATACACCGAACCAACCAAACCGAACCGAAATATATTAAATAATAATTTGTACAAATTATTTCAACAAAGTTCCTGGTATCCTAGTGGCAAGGACACGCGCTTGTCTCCAGTCAGCCTAGGTTCGACCCTTAGTAATATAGCCTTTTTATTTTTCCTCTCCTTATTACGAAAACTATGTCGTTTTGGGGTTTGTTTTATAACCCTATTAATCCTATTTTCAGCATCTATCTCTCACTTCAAGCCTTCAACAGCAGCCGTTCTCTTCTCCCCTTTCCCTCTCCAGTCATTCTCTTCCTCCCCATCTCTCCTTTTGTCATAGTGTCATAAATGGATGTGTAAAGCAGCATCCGAGGTCGATGGGTACTGTCAATGTCCTGTTACTCCATCTTCGAATTCCGGGTTGCCGCCTCTTCCACTGACTTTGCGTCGGTCGATTTCTAACCTGTCTTCGTCTCCGACGAAGACCTATTCAAGGTCCTCGTGTTCTGGGGATGTAAGTGTGGATTTGACTAAGGAAGACACTCCTAACTCCAACTCCAATTCCAAGGTCTATACTTTTTCTTATTTTAGGTTCTTGAATTTAATGTGAAAAATTGTAATCTTTTCATGGATTGTGAATATATTTCATTGATTCTGTTTCTCTCTCTCTCCATCACGCTGCCATTTCTCTCTCTCTATCACACTGCTTCAGTACACTTTTTCTTGTTTGCTACTTTGCTTGGTGCTTGGTGTTTGGGTGGTGAGAAAACATGGGAAAGCAAAGGGATTTTCTGGGTTTGTTAATTTTTTCTGGGTTTGTTAATATTTTCTGGGTTTGTTAAATTTTTTTCTTTGTTTGCTTTCTTAGAAAATAAATGATAAGGAAACCGAAAAAACCCACCGAAACCGATTGATTTCCAATTACTTCGGTCGGTTTCGGTTGAGAATTTCACAAACTGAAAATTTCAGTTTCGGTTGGCCAACACTTAGAAAACTGACCGAAACCGAACCGACACACCCCTAGGTGGTCGCCTAACTTGCCTAAGGCAAGAGCCGCCCTTGGAAGTAAGGAAGGATGCCTTCCAAGTGAATCCAAAAACACGTGACCATTGCTTTGTTGTTCCATAGTTCAACCAGAAACACGTGAGCACTACTTCGTCGTTCCCCAGTTCAACAAGACTATTACTTCTTTTTTTCTTTTTTCTTTTTTGCTGAATAAAAAAAATGGGGTTCTCCGGTGTGGGCTCATCAACCTTACGCCACGTGACGGTAATGGGTAATACCATGTGTACCACACGGGCCTTGTTGCGGCTATCACTCAAATAGCTCTTCTCTGAGTGCAGAACAAGAACTCCTACTATCAAGCCACATTCCCGTGTGGTAACATGATTATTACTTACGTTTCAATAAATTTAAAGTTGTATTACCAAAAAATTTCAAGTAAATTAAAATAAAATTTTATTATTTATTTTAATTATATAATCACGATTTTGATAAGTAAATAATGGGTAGTAGGTGGGCTTCGAACCATGTACCTGTTAGCTAGACTTAGAGCATTTGTAGCAGTGGAGCTAAATAGCTATAATGCTATTTTAGCTCCACCATTATACCAAAAAGGGCCAAGCAGCAGTGGAGGCATAGGTATAAATTTTAGCTGAACTGCTACAGTGCACATCTATCTTTAGATGTGCACTGTAGCAGACATCTAAAAAAAAAATTAATTGTTTATTCACCCCGGATTAAAATAATATTGCTTTGGTTATTTTTTTCATTTCTTTTATCTCACCGTCTTCTCTCTCAGTCACTCTCAAGCTCCCAAAGCTCTCAAGCTCTCATCTCTCATCTCTCAGTTTACCGCTGCCTCACCCCACGCCGTCCCAGCCGCTGATCGCCTCAGCCCACGCCTTCCCAACCGCCGATCGCCTCACCCCACGCCGTCCCAGCCGCTGTGGTTGTGGTTTTGTTTTGTTTTTTTTTTTTTTTTTTTTCTATGTTGTGTTGTGGTTGCCGTGGTGGTTGTGGCCGGGGATGGTGGTGGGCTGATGGTATAGGTGCCGTCCCAACCACTGTGGTTGTGGTTTTTTTTTTTCCCTATGTTGTGTTGTGGTTGCCGTGGTGGTTGTGGCCGGTGATGGTGGTGGGCTGATGGTATAGGTGTCGTCCCAGCCGCTGTGGTTGTGGTTTTTTTTTTTTTTTTTTTTTTTTTTTTTCTATGTTGTGTTGTGGTTGCCGTGGTGGTTGTGGTCGGTGATGGTGGTGGGCTGATGGTATAGGTGGTTGTGAACGGTGCTGTGGATTTTTTTTTGGTGGTAGGATATATTATTTTATTGTAAATGATATATTATTTTAGTGTAGTGGATATATTATTTTATTGTGGTGTTTATATTATTTTATTGTGTTGAAAGCTAAAATAGATTCACTGCTGTAGCATGTCTATAGGTAAAATAGATAAAGTAACTTTTGGTAGAGCTAAAAAGCTAAATTTTTAGCTCCACTGCTGTATATGCTCTTACCCACTACAAACTAGGGTCAATTTCTCAAATTGGTCTTTTTTTTTCCATTATAATAATTTTTATCTCTAAATTTCTGTTTTTCCAATGACAGAATTCCTAGGTATCTCCCATAACTATAAGGCCATATTTTATGAGGTGGATGGATGTTGCACAAATCAATGTCATAATTAAGTAAATTGAAGTGGATTTTAATCCTCCAGGTTTATATATTTATATACCAAACATGACATTATAACCATTAAAGGTGTTTGATAGAGTTATGGGGGTCATTTGCACATTATGATATTATATAGACACATGGCACAGTAAACCTCAGGTCCTACTGCAATGTAGTCATTGATACATCGCTACTTTTGCTGGTCATTAATAAATGGCAACATATGTACCTGGTGCAGGGTCCCCAGCTGCTCTCCAAAATCATGAGTAGGTTCACTACATTAATACTGGCCTCCTCTTACAGACAGAAAAGAAGCAGATCAGAGAAGAAGATGCCTACTTCTCATTATGATCCATCTAATTGTCTCAGTTCTCATTCAAATTTTTTTTTTTTTTTTTTTTTTTTTTTGTCCTTGTGTCCTTTTTTCTCAATAAATAACTTCTAGAAAAATGCTTACTTTCTCTTTGATAGATGAGTTGTGGGATGCTGGTATGATCATACCTAATAGACAAACCAATAAATTCTCTTTTGATGCGTGATTTAAGGGAGAAACTCATGTTACTATACAGATATCTTACTTTTTTTTTTTTTTTTTTTTTTTTTTTTTTGTTCTTGATAATTCAATAGAGAAAACTTGGATATCTTTTGGAAAGTTCAGGAAATGCCAACCAGTTGAGCTAGACTCTTGGCATTACACTAATATCTTACTTATTAGTAGCAAGATTTGGATCTAGGGGCGGCGCTATGTATGAATTTTTTTATTTTTTTTTGGTTATACCTTAAACAAATGAATTTTAAATTAATATGGATTGTTAACCACCCTAGAAAAAAAAAAAACTTGACCACCCTAAAAAAAATTTGAACATCCTAAATAAAAATTTGAGTCCATTAAAAATAAAATTTGACCTCTCCAAAATTTTGGTCTATTAAAGATTGAACCAAAAAATTGCAAAAAATGCTATATTCACATCACTTTCACAACAAATCTTAAGTGGTAGGTTGTTACCGGTGAATAAAAAAACAGTTTTAGTGCTTTGTAAATTAGAACCAATAACAATTGTCAACTAGGATTTGTTGTAAAAATTTTGTGGACATAGCATTCCTCAAATATTGTCCAAACAAATAAATTAGCCTAAAAGCTCAAATCAAATGTTTAACTGTGATATTTAATTTTTTTTTTTTCAAAAGACATTTTTAAATTGTTATTTTTATAAAGTCTGAATTTGGTAAGGATGGGGTGTAAAACTCATGTTTTACACAATCCAATAAGAGATTGCCACATCAGCATTTTACTTAAAATTCAATACATCCTACCACACCTAATAACATCTCAATAAACTCCCAATTTGGTTGGATATATGGGTGTTGAAATTGATTTGGTGTAGTTGTGCTTATTCTTATATAAGTGATAAGATGATGTAACATGTTCGGATTGGAGGGGTAAAATATGAGTTTTACACCACGTCCTTATAGAATATAATCTCATTTTTATATATAAAAAATGCATATTTTCCTATAGCTAGTTGGTTAGTGCTTGCTTTAGTTTTTAATTGAATTTTTTGGATTTATGTGATACATCTTGTACATACACATATGCACTAAAATAATATTTCAATACTTTGTTGAACATGATTAATGTAACGGTTTAATGCCTAAGTTGAATATTTTGAATGAACTTATAGTTTACCATTTATTCTTTTGTTAGCACTATTGACAAAATTCTTATAAGGAAATCACTTTTATTGCAAATTTTATCTTCTAAGAAAATTCATAATTACTTGAATAATTTTCTTTTAGATTCTAGGCTATGAGAAAAGGTCTTATATTTTCATCCTAATGATAAGGAGATAATAAAAAGAGCATATTTACGAAGATATTCTTGTTAACCTCTTAACCATGATTTCCCTAAAAAGGAAATTAGTGGAGCATTGCATTGATTTAATCCTAATTAGTTTAAAGAATACAAAATATTGGTTGGAACATGTCATAAAAAAGGATGTTGCATTTTGTTTATATTGTTACTTATTTAGGCAAGATTTTGGTAATTGAATGGGAGATCAGTAGTTTAAAATTACTTATTGGTTGTGTGTATTAAAAAAGATGTAATTGATAGCATTAATAATGAAACAATCATACAACAATTTCATATATAAAAAAACTCATAGAAGGAAATTTTAAAATGTATGTATTTGAGATTGTTTTTTTTATGTCAATATATTCAAGTTTTATCCGTGAAATTCTACTAAATTCAACACAAAATAAATGAATAAATTGGTTCAATAGTATCTCCTAAATTGAATGGGGATAGGTATATGGGATCATTCAACTCAATTACAATTTGTTACGTTTAAGATCTTAGCATACAAAATATCTGAATAGAAACAGTATAAAAAATATGCTCATTAGTTTTATTAAAAAAAAATAACAACAAAAATCTAAACAGTTTAATTTGTATGGAAAACTAACAAAAGCAAAATTCAATTTTGAATCTAATTAAATTTTTTCTAAGAATTGTTTATATATATATATATATATATATATATATATATATATGATTAGATTCTTTATGGTTTATTTATATGTAACTCCTCGTTTTCTACATTGAATAAATTCACTTGACACAAAAATTAAAAAACTTACATTAGATGAGATACGTAGCGCAAAATTAAACTCTAATTAAATTCTAATTTTAATTGGATTTTCTTTCAGCTTTACCTATTAATAGTTATTGATTAGATTTTATTTGATTTAAGTTTCTTAATAACCATTGTGAAAAAAATTCCTGAAACCGTCACTGTTTGTTTGGATGATGCCTTACCTGAGGACAATGAAAATGCATTGATCTACGAATCAAAGCACTAGAAGTTACAGGTTTCTTGGGTTGCGGACCTTGGGACAATATAATGATAAAGGTCGAGGAGTGTAACAACTCAACCTCAATGAATTCTCGTTTCACAATCAACAAGGCAAGCTAGCCTTGGTTATTCACCAGTCATTTCTTAACATATAATACAATTACATTTCGCTACATGTTCATAACAGCAACTGAATTCTCTGCTTACTCCAGGAAATTAAGATGGTGATTGTGATACGAAACCAAGAAGTAGATCGACCACAATTCCTTCCCAATTCTTGACAAACAAACACCAAACCTAGGGATATGCCTGGGTCGGATTGGGCAGGTAAAGGCCAATATTTCAATCCAATCCGCCAACGACCCACCAAAATCTAAATCTGACGGATTGGTTACAAATTCAGCGGTTTCAACTTGGTGAGTTAGGTGGGTTGGGCGGGTTGGCATTAACAATATTTTTTTAAAAAAAATTATCACAAACTAAAATTTGTTATTGAATAATCTCAAAATATAACTAATGCACACAAAAAATTAAAGGTAGATTTCATTTAATAATCTCAATTCCAACACAAATATAGGGTCAATGAAAAAGAGATATATCATCTCCAAGGTTATTAGACTCGGACCGGACCGGCCGGTCTAACTTGGTTAACCCTGAACCAGGTGAAAATCCAATTTTTAACACTGATTTGCAGTTCAAACTGTCAAACATTTTAAATATAAAAATTTCTAAATCTGATGAGGCTAGGATAGAACCTGGGCTCCTCATTCATTCAAGAAGATTGTACCTACAGGCTAACCACAACTCTAAGCCCCTTTGGTGTGTACTAGGATTTCATATTTTATTTATTTTGACTTTAAATTATAATTTTTCAATTTATCATATTACCTCCCTCTTACCTCCCTCTTAATCTATTATTTTTTGATAATTTTATTACTAGTTCAAGAATTGTGCTTTTTATATATGAATATACAATTTATACATTTATGTTGAAAATGATTTTTGTAGGGGTGAAGGGCCCAAAGGTATATATTGGGCCGTGGGCCTTGTCCGAGGATGCTTAGTAGTCCGAGGACAGATAAACAATAGTGGAGATGTAAGAATTAGAACTTCACGAGCTGGCTATGATTAAGATAGATGGGGAAAGTGGGCCGAGGTGGAATGCCTCCTCAGTTGAACAAAGCTGAGGTCAGAAGGGATGGTTTGCCATTCGGGGCAACGTTCTAGGAGATTCTATTGATAAGGATACGCATCATGAAAACACAGGATAGAGGGAAGCCATAAAATATCTAAGAGAAAGCTGCTACCACCACATTAAATGCTCTATAGCTAACTCTCTAACCGCATTAATGAGGAAGTGATATTTGAACAGTGATTTTCAGCCTTACAGCTACTCCCAAAGACTTCGGGAAGGTGCTGATGGGACAAGATCAACACCAGTAATCTAATCTACACGTGGAAGGTAGAGATGAAAGCAAGAAGGTAGTATAAAATAGAGGGAAAACCTTAAGGGAAAGGGATCGGGAAATTGAGAGAAAAACACTGTAGCAATAAGAACTGTGCTTGTAACCAAATTCAAGAAATATATACAAGAACTGATCTCCTCGGATTGTGCTGAGGATGATTTTCTTTAGATAAAACCAGGCTATCTTTACTTTATTGTGATATGGATTCATTATAATTGTTATCCAACTCATTAGAGCCTAGTTTTAGAATCCACTCTCTACAAATTCATTGTATTGGGCTCTTTGGACCTAGATCATTTTACCTTTTGGGCTTAGGAACCAAATTGTGTCCTTACAATTGGCGCTGTCTGTGAGAAATTCTTGTGTTGTAGTGAGTTTAACATTCAATTATGGTAGGTTCAGGCCCGAATCGGGAGGAATCCATGGGGTCCCAACATCAAGATCATTTTCTTAATCTTGAGCGAAGAAAAGATCAGAAAGTTAGTGTGCATACCACCCATACACCAGGAGCTAGTCTCAAAGTGGGAGTCATGTCTCTCATGAGGAGAATACCAAAGCCATGCAACTGGAGATTGATTGTTTGAGAAAGAGGTTGCGGACTCCTTCCAATTTTAATTTTTCTTCTTCTAACGATGATGGAGATGTCAATTACAAGCCCAGATCAAGGACTCCCCCCAATAAGTCTTTCTTGTATGATGAGGATAGCCATCGTGAGCGCAGAGATAAGAGCTCATCTTGCAAAAGCCTGGGAAACAACGCTATTATGAGCAGAGCGTTAAACCAAATTTCCAGATCACCTTTCACACGCAGGATTGAAGGAGAAAGACTTCCTTGATGGTTCACTCAGCCAACATTCACCATGTACAATGGTCGAACAGACCTTGTAGAGCATGTGATCCACTTCAACCAAAAAATGGTTGTGCACTCCAAAAATGAGGCCTTGATGTGCAAGGTGTTCCCATCTAGTTTGGGGCCTGTGGCAATGAGGTGGTTTGATGGCCTACGAGCAGGTTTTATTGATTCCTTTAAGGAACTCACCCAGACGTTTGGATCTCGCTTTATTACATGCAGTAGGGTTCCTCAACCTTTAGACTCCCTGTTGTCTATGACCATGCGAGAAGGGGACACCCTGAAAACATACTTGGATAGATATTGGAAGATGTTCAATGACTATGGCCATAAGGACTTTCAAGGTCAGCCTACCTGCCGAGCATGATTTGAGAAAGTCATTGACCAAGAAACCTATAAGGAGTGTGCGTCGGCTCATGGACTGTATTGACGAGTATAAACGAGTCGAGGAAGACCAGTAGCTGGGGAAAGGGAAGGCTAAGGTTATCCCTCAAGATAAGAGGGATTTCAGGTTTGACAGATAAAACAATAATCGGCCCCGAAGAGATTTTGCTGGGCAATCTGGACCTACTGCTACTCAGGTGGTCAGCACGATATTCCGAAAGCCAGTTCATCAAGTTTTAGAAAAAAATAAAGAATGAGCCATACTTTAAATGGCCAAATAAGATGGGAGGAGATCCTATGAAGCGCAATCAAAGCCTTCATTGCCAGTACCGCTAGGAGCGAGGGCATACCACGGAAGATTGCAGAACCTTATGGAATCATCTAAAGCAGTTGGTTAAAGAGGGGAGGCTAAAGCAATTTTTACATTAGCCAAGTGGGTAAGGGGGCCAGTCAGGATTGGGACCTCGGAGAGATGCTTCTTCGAAAGCCCCTTTGGGCACAATTAATGTTATTCTTACTACTCTAGGGAGGACTAGCTCTCACCCCTCAAGGATGATGTCTGTAACTCAGCCGCTTGCCGAGGACTCCAACTCTGAGCCGAAGAGGGCTAGGATAGAGATCCGACCAACGTTGAGTTTCTTGGATGAGTACAAAGTTGGCACCATATAGCCACATGATGATGCCCTAATTGCCACCCTCAGGATAGGAAGGTATGATGTGAAGAAGGTGTTGGTGGATCAGGGCAGTGGGGCAGAAATTATGTATCCTGATTTGTACAATGGGCTAAACTTGAAACTTGAGGATTTGACAGGTTATAATTCACCTCTGTTAGGCTTTGATGGGAAGGTTATTATTCTAAGGAGCCAGATTAGACTACCCGTGTAGGCAAGTTTAGAGGTGGTAGAGGTGGATTTCATTGTGGTGGATGCTTATTCTCCCTACACAGTCATTGCAGCACGGCCTTTGCTTCATGCCCTGGGGGTTGTTTCCTCCACCCTCCATTTGAAAGTGAAATATCCGTCCAGGGATCAGATTGAGGAGCTGGTTGGGAGTCAGTTCATGGCTAGGCAGTGCTTGGTGGCTGCAATTATGCATCAGCCTGAAGCTGGATCCTCGGCCTCTACTATAGGGGTTTATAGCAATCAAGGACTCCGGTGTTACCCATGGAAGAGGCAGTAGAAGGGGCGAAATGTGAGGAGTTAGAGAGGATTGTTATAGATGATAATTTGGAAAAGTTCTTTCAAGTCGAAGCTCAGCTACCTCTTCAAGAGAAGGAGGAGCTGAAAGTGTTCCTTAAAAGGAATATCGATGTGTTCGCATAAAGTGCTTACGAAGCTCTTGGGTAGACCCAAGCTTCATCAGCCATCATTTGAATGTCAATCCGTCTGTCATCCCCAAAAAGCAACCACCTCGGCGCTCATCTAAGGACCATTCTGATGCTATCAAGGATGAGGTAATCAAACTTAAATAGGCAAGGGCTATTAAAGAGGTGTTTTACCCTGAGTGGCTAGCCAATACTGTAGTGGTGAAGAAGAAGAATGGAAAGTGGCGAGTATGTGTAGACTTCATAGATCTGAACAAGGCCTATCCAAAAGACCCTTTCCCCATGCCTCGAATAGACCAGCTAGTGGATGCAACTATAGGCCATTCTTGGATGAGCTTTTTGAATGCCTTCTAGGGATACCACCAAATACCACTGGCTCTGGGTGATCAAGAGAAGACAGTTTTTGTCACTCTTACTGGAAATTACCACTACAAAGTGATGCCTTTTGGATTGAAGAATGCAGGGTCTACCTATCAAAGGAGATGTTTGAGCCACAATTAGGCAAAAATATTGAGGTTTATATAGATGATATGGTGGTGAAGAGTAATGTGGTGTCCGAGCATATGGGAGACCTTGAGAATATTTTTAAAATACAGAGGAAACACAAACTACGCCTCAATGCTTCCAAGTGCTCCTTTGGCATGGGATCAGGCAGATTTCTGGGCTATATGGTCACCCATCGTAGAATTGAGGTCAACCCTGATCAGGTTAAGGAAATTAACAGTTTACTTCCACCTCGAAATCCCAAAGAAGTCCAGAAACTAACAAGGATGACTGCTACCTTAAACCGATTTATCTCTCGGTTAGTGGATAGGTGCAGACCTTTCTTCCAGTTTTTAAATAAGTGGAAGGGATTGGAGTGGACCAAGGAGTGTGTCTTGGCCTTCTAGCAGCTTAAGGAATATCTTCCTCAGCCATCTGTTATGTCCAGACCCGAGGTGGACGAGGTTTTGTTTGCCTACATTGTTGTGGCTTCCCATGCCGTGAGTTTAGTGCTGATACGGGTTGACAATAATGTGCCTCTCCAGTTTACTATGTGAGCAAGTCGTTGCATAAAGCCGAAGTTCGTAATTTGCCACTGGAGAAAGCCATTTTGGCAGTAGTACATGCTACACATAAACTTTCTCACTACTTCCAATCCCACACAGTTGTTGTTTTAACCCAACTTCCGCTTCAATCACTACTTCGGAGTGCTGATTACACTGGAAGGGTTGCCAAGTGGGGTACAATTCTATGGGCCTTTGATATCAAGTATATGTCTCGCACCTCTATCAAAGGCCAGGTCCTTGCAGATTTGGTAGCCGAGTTTGTTGAATCCCAATTGGAAGAGGAGATAGAGAAGCAGGGCATGGATGGAAAATCAGTTGGCATGATCTCCTCACAAGAACCATTATCCTGGAGGGTATACATTGATGGTGCGGCAAATCAAAGAGGATCTAGAGTGGGGCTAGTTGTGATTTATCCTGATAGATCATTATTGAAAAATCCTTAAGGTTAGGTTTCTTGGCCATAAATAATGAGGCCAAGTACGAGGTTCTATTGGTAGGAATGACTATGGGAGGAAAATGGGAGGAAAAATAGTGGAGATATTCTCTGATTCAATGTTGGTTGTAGGCCAGGTGAAGGGAGAGTTGAAGGCCAGGAATATGAGAATGCAAGAATACTTAAATCAGGTTAGACACTTAGAATCAGGGTTTAAGTCCTTCAACTTACTACACATCCCTAGAAGCGGAAACACCCATGCTAATTCTCTGGCCACTCTTGCAACCTCCTCGGTGTAGAGCTCGCCTCGAGTTATCCTTGTTGAAAACTTGTGCAAACCTACTGAGATGAAGAAAGAGATAGTCCATATTCATCAAATTAGAGTGGGACCTAGCTGAATGGACTCTATTGTGCTATTCCTTAAAGAGAATGTCTTGCCCGAAGGGAAGTCCGAGACTAACAAGGCGCGAAGGAAGGCTCCTCGGTTTTGGCTATCCAAGGACAAAAAGTTGTACAAGCGCTCTTTTTCTGGGCTATATTTGCTATGCATACACCCTGAGGCATCAGAGCTACTCCCAGAGGAGTTATATGAAGGGATTTGTGGAAGCCACACAGGAGGCAGATCTTTGTCTCACAGAGCCCTTATTCAGGAGTATTGGTGGCCGAACATACAGAAGGAAGCACAAGAGTATGTGAAGAAGTGTGACCAATACCAGAGATTTGCCCCAAACATTCATCAACTAGGGGGTGTCCTTAATCCTCTGTCTAGCTCTTGGCCTTTTGCTCAATGGGGCTTGGATATTGTAGGGCCTTTCCCTAAGGCAGCAGGGAATAAGAGGTGGCTGTTGGTCAGCACGGATTACTTCACCAAATGGGTTGAAGTTGAACCATTGGCAAATATCAAGGATGTGGATGCCAAGAGATTGGTTTGAAAAAATATTGTCACTTGGTTAGGGATCCCTCATACCCTCATCTCGGACAATAGTCTTTAGTTTGATAGCAAAGCCTTTAAGAGGTACTGTTGTGACCTAGGCATTACAAATAGGTACTCCACCCCGGCTTATCCACAAAGGAATGGACAGGCCGAGGCTGTCAATAAGGTGATAGTGAATGGACTCAAGAAGAGGCTGGATGATGCAAAAAGAAAATGGGTGGAAGAGCTGTCACATGTCCTTTGGACATATTGGACTACACCTCGTAGGTTAACATGGGAGACCCCCTTTTCAATGACTTATGAAGCTAAAGCAGTGATTCCTCTAGAGACCAGATTCCCAACACTGAGGACAAGTTCTTTCACTCCGGGCAACAATGATGGGTTGTTAGAGAAGAGTTTAGATTTGATCGAAGAGCGAAGGGAAAATGTCATGGTTCAATTGGCATATTATCAACATAAGCTCAAGCAAGGGTATGACGCCAACATGAAGTTAAGGCCATTAGCGCCTGGAGATTTGGTATTGAGAAAGGTTTTGGGTACTGCAAAAAACCCAGCATGGGAAAGTTAAAGCCCAACTGGGAAGGGCCATATCGCATCACCTCGGTGGCTGGAGTAGGTGCTTATTACCTTAAAGATCTAGATGAAAATGTTGTACCACGCCCCTGGAATGTAAATAACTTGTGAAGGTATTATTATTATTAAAATTTTCTTCTGCCATATTTTCGTTTATTACTTTATGCGTTATACTTCTTATTTGCTTAAGTATTAAACAGAACCTTGGTCATGCCTGGTTCCTCGGACCACATACCTTGAGTAAATTAATACTCTTTATTATTTATTTGAGTATCAAACAGAACTTTGGTCATGTTTGGCTCCTCAGACCACATATCTTGGGTAAATTGATATTTTCAATCATTTTTTCTAAGTTATGCCTGACTCCTCGGACCACATACTTTGGGTAAATTAATACTTCATATTATTTTTTACCAAGTGCTAAATAGAACCTTAGTTATGACTGGCTCCTCGAACCACATACTTTGGGTAAATTAAGACTTCATATTATTTTTCTAAGTGTCAAACAGAACATTAGTTATGCCTGGCTCGTCGGACCACATACTTTGGGTAAATTAATACTTCATATTATTTTTCTAAGTGTTAAAGAACCTTAGTTATACCTAGCTCCTCGGACCACATACTTTGGGTAAATTAATACTTCCTATTATTTATTTAAGTATCAAATAGAGCCAGTCATGTTGAATGACAGAGATAGTCATTGTAGTGACATGATCAAATGGACTCTCATGAGCATCACTTAAAGCATTTGCAAGTATATCTATGATTTGCTTAGGAATTGATTATCACCTCTAGTCCCCTAGATTTATTGATAAGTGGAGAGTAAGGAGGAGAGCAACATGTATGGATGCTCTACCATTCGGTATGTTTTTAAGGTTAAGCTTACACTTTGTTGAGATTGTAGACTTAGTAGGTTTAGCCTGTCCTGTTGCTGATCATGTGGGGTGTAGCAACTATAATACCACTTATGCAAGTAACTAAATGGAACTATATCCTATTGTCACCTTGAATAAATGTGGAATAAAGCAGAAATTATGTTAAGACTTGTACGAATATCACATGAGTAAAGGAAAGATTCATAATTGTCATTAAAATAAAGCCTTAGGAAAAGGCAAATTAATTACAAAAGATCAGACTGATTACAAATTCTGGAAACAAAAACAACAGTTAAAAAAAAAGAAAAAAAAAGAAAAGAAAAGAAAGCTACTCTGAAAACTACTTCTTTTTTATTATAATTTTCTCCTTGGTTGGGGCCTTGGTGGGCTGGCTGAGAGCTACTTCTGAGGCCTCTGGGCCCTTGCCCGTGAGATCACCCTTGGCAGGCATGGGAAGAGTGGCTAGGACAATCTCCATCTTAGTAGGGACTTCTTTCTCTTTGGGGAGGTCCTAGGGAGCAGCTAGGGGCTTTGTGGCATCAGTGGCCACTCCCTTGGTTGTATTTGCTTCCTTTTCAACAACCCCAGGCTGCTTGGCCACCTTGGAAGGGCTGTCAAGAGAGGGAAGGATTTTGGCTGGACTAGCCTTGCCTATATTTGCCACCTCGGAGGCAGTGTTAGTGTTGGAGTTGGCAGGGCCAGATGCAAGGATGGTAGGAGAGTAGTATACACTCTCTGCTCTCCTAAGTGCAGAAGAGGCCTCAACTCCAGCTTGGTTGAGGGCCTTGTTCCACACCTGGAGGTAGTAGTTCCTACATACCTCCGAAACCTCAGCCCTGAGGGCTTCCTCGGTCTCTGCCACCCCTACATCGTACCCATCCTGCTTGGCCTGATCCCTGGCCTTCTCGACCTCCTCCACCTTCTTCTTCAGATCAGTGACTTGTTTCTTGGAGGCGGTCAGTCGGTCCTCGGTCTGGCGAAGTTACTTTCACTGACCCTCAGCTTGCCTCTCAACTTCTTCCAAGGCAGCTTCCGCACTCTTTTTATCCCTTTCTGCCCAGTCAGCTTTTCCTTTAGCTCTTGCATCCTTTTCTCGGCCACATTGAAAGCATCCACTACTGCAATGAACCTTCCCTCCTCTTCTTTCATTAGTCTGTGGGAGCTCCTGACTATCTCTTCGGCCCTATACGCGGATTGGATGGCCTGCCAAGGCGAGGGAAGTAATATATATATAAGAGTGAGAAATCGAAAACATTGGTATAACCTTGAGTACATATATATAAAGAAGTAAAGCAAAGCCAAAATAAATTAGTTAAAGGGCTTACTAGGGCAAGGTCCCTCTTCAAGCTGAGGAACACTTCATGACTCCTCATCCCTCTGAGGTCAGCAATGTTAGCAGGCAGTAGCAGAGCCTGCTTTATGGCGTTTGCCATGTATCCAGCTTTTCCATGTTGGAAATCTCTAACAAAGGCAATGCTAGGGAGAAGAGCTCCATCCAGCACCATAGCGAGAGTCCATGTGAGGACTTCGGCTTGCTGATCAGTCCTCCTCCCTATAATAGCTCCCTCGCTGGAGGATCTTGTTTGGATGACCTTGGCTTGTTTGCCTCCCCTCTGAGCCTCAACCTCCCTAGATGGAGATCTCCTTCTCTCGTCCATAACCTCTTTCCCTTTTTGGTCCCGCTTTCTCTTTTTGTCAGCAGGCTCAGGTTGGGAGATCTGTGTAGAGGGAAGGGCAGGGGGTTTGGACTAGTTTTCTTTCTCAAACGCTTTACCTCCGGCCTAAGATTCCATTAGCTCCTGGAGGCTTGTCCTTGACTTGCGCTGTAACACCATTGTGTTTGGATCGTGAGGATCTTTCGAGGTGTGGCTCACTTGGGTCAAGGAAAGATGACTGAAGTCCTCGGTAGGGAGCTTCTGAGAATTGGTGATGGCTGAAGACTTCAAATTCGTCTTCGAATTCAGAAATTTCAACTACTTCTTCCTCCTCTTTAATGGCTGGTTGGGATGGCATGGCTACTTCCTCGGTAGTGCATAGGAATGGCAACTCTACTTGCTGCACGTCCTTCGAGATAGGGTTGGTGATGAGGAAGCCGAGGACCACAACGTTGATTTGGTGTAAACGTGGGTCCCTCGCCTTGATCATGCACTTAGGTGCCTGGAAGCTGGACAATATTGGAGTGTAGCCTAGGATTAAGTCCACCACTTTCAGTTGTCTATCACTGTGAACAAATACATCGGACTTGAGTATTTTGTTTAGATCTAGCTGATTGACGATGTTCAAGTTTGGGATGGTTGAATACTTGTCTGTAAAAACATCAAAAACTGAAAAGCCTTGTTAGTACGAGCAACATTAGTTAAAGGAAAGTTAAATTACAAGTAAAAAGTAAGGAAAAGAGGGAGCATGGGAGACACTAGTGATAAACAAGGGTATTATCATTAGAACAAAAGACCTAGACTCAAGAGCCCCACTTGGTGTCCCTTCTTTTGTCGGGCAGTGGAGGCCATCATGCCACTCCCCAGAGACAATCAAGTAGTCTTTGTTCATGCCTTTGTTGGAATCAGGGAGGCACAATATAAGCCTAACCTCAAGATACCTAGTTTTTAGATAATACCCCTACCCCGATAAATGGTGACTAATGTAAATCCAATTAACGTCGTGGTGGGTGAGGTTCAAGCCCATCTTCTCATTGAGGGCATCTACGCTCCCTAAGATCTTAAACATATTGAGGGCGCACTGGGTAGGGGAAAGCCTATGAGCTATGAGGTAATCCCTAATAACTCTACCCATAGGGATTCTCATCCCTCCCTCCATAAAGGCAATCATGGGGATCACAATTTCTCCCTCCTGCCTATCGGTGTGCCACCCTCCCTATTTGCAGTACCTAATGGACACTTCTTGTAGGATTTGGTATTGAGCTTTAAAGCTCTCTATACCCTCGAGGGAGTCTACTAAGTAGGCAAATCTACCCATTTGAGATGGGAAAAGAAGAGAATAGGTAGGCGAAATGAAATTGAGTGGGCCAAGGAGGGAACTAACACCGAATAAAAAGAAAAACGAGAAGGACCGAAGCGAAGAAAGAAGGAAGAAATGACTAAGAACAACTTACGAGAGTGAAGAAATACTCCTCGGACTAGCTCTTGAATTTTGAATGCGAAAAGTGAGATAGGTAAAGTTTTTTTAGCAGTATATGTATGAGAGAGAAGAGCGAGCGGGAAAACTCCCACTCGCGTTCCCATAAAATCCCCAGCCACACGATCCCCATCGTATCGTAGATCGTGGGGAACATGGAGCCGCAGGAATTAATTGCAGCTACGTTCCGAATGCTAAAGTGTTAAGAGTGTGCTTCTAAGCAGTTGAAAGGACACCTATATAGATAGGAATGACATTAGGGAAGGGCAGAATTAGGATTGAGGTATCAAAATCCCTTTCTATTTTGGGGAGCAAAAGAAGGAAATTTTGAGGGGCTATTGTAGGGGTGAAGGGCCCAAAGGTATATATTGGGCCGTGGGCCTTGTCCAAGGACGTTTAGTAGTTTGAAGACAGATTAACGATAGTGGAGATGTAAGAATCAGAACTTTACAAGCTGGCTATGATTAAGATAGTTGGGGAAGGTGGGCCGAGATGGAATGCCTCCTTGGCTGAGCAAAGCTGAGGTCAGAAGGGGTGGTCTGCCATTCAAGGCAACATTCCAAGAGATTCTATTAATAAGGATACGCATCATGAAAACACAAGACAGAGGAAAGCCATAAAATATCTAAAAGAAAGCTGCTACCACCGTATTGAATGCTCTATAGCTAACTCTCTAGCCGCATTAATGAGGAAGTGATACTTGAACAGTGATTTTTAACTGTACAGCTACTCCCAAAGACTTCAAGAAGGTGCTGATGGGACAAGGATCAACACCAAAAATCTAATCTACACATGGAAGGTAGAGATGAAAGGAAGAAGGTAGTATAAAATAGAGGAAAGACCCTGAGGGAAAGGGATCGGGAAATTGTGAGAAAAACACTGTAACAATAAGAACTGTGCTTGTAACCAAATTCAAGAAATATATACAATAACTGATCTCCTTGGATTGTGTCGAGGACGATTTTCTTTAGATAAAACCAGTCTATCTTTACTTTATTGTGATCTGGATCCATTATAATTGTTATCCAACTCATTAGAGCCTAGTTTTAGAATCCACTCTCTACAAATTCATTGTATTGGGCTCTTTGGGCCTAGATCCTTTTACCTTTTGAGCTTAGGAACCAAATTGTGTCATTACAATTTTATTTTAGACTATTTTTTTTTATTTGAAAGATTACTAAACATAATTTTTTTACACTTATTTATACTTTGTTATTTTCTATTAACCTTATAAAAATGGTGAAAAATTCATTTGAAAGTTGTTTAATTTTTTTAAGACATTTTTTTTTTCAATTTATCATATTACCTCCCTCTTAATCTATTTTTTTTTTATAATTTTATTACTAGTTCAAGAATTGTGCTTTTTATATATGAATATACAATTTATACATTTATGTTGAAAATGATTTTATTTTAGACTATTTTTTTTTATTTGAAAGATTACTAAACATAATTTTTTTACACTTATTTATACTTTGTTATTTTCTATTAATCTTATAAAAATGGTGGAAATTCATTTGAAAGTTGTTTAATTTTTTTAAGACATATTTTTAGTAAAATTTTGTTAATGTTTACCATTTTAATACCTTTATTTGTTTACTATTAAATTAATTATGACGTCATCACGGTCCAACCTTAGTTGAACCTTAGTCTGACTTTAAAAACCTTAAACCTCTCCCTTTCCTAGTTCATTGAACGGTCTGTGTCTAAAAGCCATGATCATCTCTAACAGACCTTGTTGTCTCCACAAAAATAATAATAATAATAATAATAATAATAATAAAAAGGAAAGAAAAAGTAGACTGTTGCCTTACAACTAAGGAAAATTAAATCCTCTTAATATTCCCAAAGTCACATCAATGATTCAAAATAATAACATATTAACGTATCAAATAAACTTCAAAATGGCATGCATGTTCTTAAAAACAATTATCACAAACTACAATTAATTACTAAATACAGAGGATATATATACTTTTGATAAACTATAGAGTATATATACTTACATATAAGGATCACCAACCATGGTGCCTAAACTAACCATACTACAAACTATAAGAACCACTAAAAGTATTACACGTGTACAACAGTAAAACTAACTCTATTATTAGAAACTAAATGACCTCTAGCTTTTCAAAAAGGTTGAGGAAGAAAAAGATAGAACAACAAGAAAGAGGGAGGGAGAGGAAGCGGTTGAAGGTGAAGGCTAAATACAGAGTGTTGTATATGGCTGAAGTATGTTTAGGTTTTTCGTGTTGACTTTTTATATTTTGTTTAAGAAATTGATTATTGATTAGCTGTAAAAATTGATTAGGTGAATTGATTAACTTTAAATACAGAATATACGGTTGAACAATTTAAACTAATATATATATATATAATTTATTTATGTATGTATAATTAAGCGTGCGGGTTGGGTTGTAGCAAATTGTCAATTTTTCAATTTGTTACCCAACCCAATCCGCTATTTTAGGGCTCTAACCTGCTCAACCCAAATCGTCTAACTTAATGACCCGCACGAGGCGGGCAGGTCGGCACACCCTTAACCAAACCCTTGGAAGGTGACGAGCCAAAAACGAATTGACCCCTTTGTGATTAATTAATTGATTAATTAGCCAAGTTTATTAATTAATCAAATTAACATGCAAAGCGCGTGATAGCACAAACAAATCACCAAAAAACTAAATATGCAGCGGAAAATAAATGATACGATGATTTGTTTACGAATGTGGAAAACTTACATGGCAAAAACCCCACAGGGTGATTTTCTGGTCACCACTCCCGAAACTCCACTATTATCACAACAAGCGGTTACAAGTAAAGGAATCCCAAGTACCTTACCAACCTACAGTTGAACCCTTATCCCAATACCTAATTGGACTTGTTCTGTAGTGACAGTTCCCCTTTCGATGCAAGGCTCCCAAGTACGTGACTAACCAATTGCGCGGATCCTAGTACGCGACTTCAATCACCAACTAAGAAGGTTGTTGGCTGCAAAGTTCTTCAGTTCATCCACACGATGAAGATCAAGAAGATGCTTGGTCACAAAACCCTACGATGCAAATACACGACAACTTCTTCAAGAGAAAGAGATGAATTAGGGCAAGAACTTCGTCTCCGGTCACAATTTGCTTGAACAGAGTTTTCTCAATGCTTGTGCAACTTGTGAACTATTTGACGGCCCTTAAAACAATCATTTTATATGTCTAGGGTTAGGAGAAAAGAAAGCCCAAAGACACATTCATTGATCCCAAGAAAATCATATCAGAATTTTGAAATTCTTAAACCTGGACAGATAGGAGGTTTCGAGCTTTAGTAATTCTGCACTTTCAGCTTGTTTTCTTGGACAAACTTAAAGGCTTTAACACTTGATCTTGAAACATGGTTTCTTGAAGTATTTAAACACATCCTAAATCTACCCAATTACAAGTAAAGTGCGTTTTGTCAAAGGATAAATCAATTACATAAAATCATGAAATATGTTCTTAACATGTGAAACACATATGTCCTAACAATCTCCCCTTTGGCAATCCATGACAAAACCACAAAAAAAAATGAGCATATGAGAGAAGTCATAAATCACTCTCAACTCATATTCACTTGTTGAATACAATAAAATCTATCCTAACACAAACTCTTGAAAAACTTTGCAAGAAGAAAGTTTATGGCAAGTAGACTTTGACAACTTGTATTTCTGAAACACTTTAAACAAAACTCATCAAGGCATCTTTGTGTGAAACAAAAATAATAGATTGCATACAAGTATAAGAAACATGTGTATAAAGAGAGAAAAGAAACAACACATGTAAGGGTAGGTGAAAGAAACATACATCCACATATAAAGAGAATAAGTACAATGTATGTGTAAAAGTGGTCACAAGACCTAATGTACAAGAACAATGTATCTATAAAAGAAAGAAAAGAAAAGATACATAATAGCCTCACTACATCCCTCAAAACATATCAACACTCCCCCTAACAAAATGGTCCTATACTAACTCTCCCCCTAAGATAGACTACTCTCATATCCAAAACTACTCCCCTTTTTTGTCACGAATGACAGAGGGTAAGAGTGTCAAGTAGACATCTCATCGATAGAGCTAGCATCTCCATCATCATCATCCTCAGAAGCATCATCGTCATCACCATCATCATCATCAGAATCAGAATCAAAAGAGGGTGGTGAAGGAGTAGCCTCGGGAGCAAATCCGCCCATGGTCGCCTATCGTCGTGCAATACGGCCAACACAGACGTTCATTTGATACATCTCAGTAGAGAGTGTATCTAGACGAGCATCCATGCGCTAAAATTGCGCCATGATGTCTCCCAATGACACATCGCTCGTAGAGGAGGAGGGAGCAGATGTGGATGGAGCAGAACAGGATGGAGCTGAATGGGAGGGAGGAGCTGCTGAATCTAACTGCCTCGACCGAAACTGCGTCTCGCTACGTTTAACGATAGCGTAGTCTATATAGCACACATGACAGAAAAATGGTCGGAAGAGGGAAAAGGAACAGAAAAATGGCATAAGATCCTCGTGATAGCGAAAGGAAAGATGAGCTTATCACTTGACGCCGAATCAAGATGAACATCTATAATAGAAAGAATGAAATGAGAAGGGAATTCTATAGTAAGATGCTCAAGAAGAGACAACAAAAACCGAGCACGAGGCTCTGTGATGGAGTTGTAGTGAGAGAGTGGATGGAGTACAAAATTCATCACCATGTTAATGAATCTAGGACCTTTAGCAAAAGGCCTACATGGTGTAAACTGACGATTACCCCAATCAGAAGGGCGCTCGCAGAAAACAGCCATGAGCTCATCTTTGGACACAGTCCGCAGACGCTCACAACTAGGATAGTCAGGAAACCCTATCCTAGGAACCCGAAGCACATCTGCAACAAGCTGCGGTGTGACAGGAATGCGCGTACCTCAAATGCGAGTGAAGAAAAGAGGTACTGAACGATCAATCTCATGCATGTTGGAGTAAAACTCCTGGATAAGCACGAGAGGACAAGTGACCGGGATGTCACACAGTGACTCCCATTCCCGACTGTGAATGACAGTGGGAAGGTCAGTGTCGGCAAAGTCCGCCAGAATGACTTGGCGTTCCGAATGAACACCTCGTCTAGAAAATTTCTCCGAGAATGCCTTGTGGCATCATCATCATGGAACCGAAGAGAGAGAGGAGTAGAATCAGAAGATGAAGAAGCTCTGGAAAGAAGAGGGTTCCGAACCGGCGTAGATTTACGCTTAGGTGACATAGACACGACTAACGTAAACGGAAAGAGGGGGAGAGAAAGGAAGACAATCAGAAAAGTCCCAAGCAATTCAAATATAACAAGTATATTGAAAAGAGAGTACGTATGCATGGGAAATGCATGAACATGTGACATGCACAAGAAATTGCATCATGGGCTCAACCTAATCCAAACCTATCAGCATACAAGCAGTTTGCACACATCTAAATGCATGACAATACTATTATAATGCTAATGTGATGCAATGTATGAGATTTTAAACTCATTTAAGTAGAAACCCATCCCAAAATTTCAACAATAACTCATCAATTTTGAAAAACCCCAAAATTTTTCAAAAACCCCAAAACCTAGGTTTCAAAACATGAAATGCATGAATATGGAAGAGATTAGAAGCTTACCAAGTGAAGAAAATCTTGAAAAAGCTTGAAGAAACCTTAAGAATCAAGATTGGAGTGGGATGAGATTGTTTGGGAGAGAAAAAGAGAGAGCTATCGAGAGAGAGATCGAACGAAATGGGGTTCGGATCGCACGAGGAGATTTAAATAGTGCCTCAGTAAATCTCGACAGATGAAGGTGTCAAGAGGTGTCGAGCCATCTGTCGAGGAAGGTGTCAAGAAAATGGTCTTCGACAGATATAGGTATCGAGGAGGTGTTGAGGAACAAATCAACAGATACAAGAACAGAAGCTCGATCGATCCACTAGGTGTCGAGAAGCTATCAAGGAGGCAGGAACTTTCTCGATCGATCTAGCAGGTGTCGGGAAGCTGTCGAGATTGTGATAAGAAAAAGCTGAAGAAGCTCGACAGACAGCAAGGTATCGAGGAGGTGTCGAGGAGGTGTCGAGCTAGCTTTTAAAAGCAGTTTTTCAAGAAGTGAAAAACACAAACATGAATGCAATCCAACATGCAACTCAATCAATTATCCAATCAACATATTAAGCTCTCAAAGTCATCTCTCAATAAAAAATTTAAGCACATGGATCTTCAAAAACACACACACACACTAAACAAGTCTAACCGATTTTATTTTTCAAAAAAAACAAGTCAAGACAGTTTAGTGAGCATACATTAACACATGTAAAACCTTGTGATGGTCAAATCACATTGTACTTGCACATGTATCAAAAGTAGCAAAGAATATTGCGTGTTGTGTGTGAAAAACATCGCAAGATTGCATAAGTGTATACATGTTATGATGATTTGAGATATGAGAAAATCACTTTAACTCACACATAATCATAACTGCTTAATGGGGACTATCACCTTTGAGGTACATCCTATAACTCCCACATCTCCTATAATACACGCTTGCAATCATATTTAAAGCATTTTTTATCTTTTTGCTTTTTATTTTTCTTTGCATATTTTTCTTTTAAGCAAATCATGCATGGACATATAAGAGATAGAAAAGAAATACCCAATGATGGTAAGCATTTGACATTCCAATTTTGCTATGCCGAAGCACACAAATGTTATTGACACTACATTTTCGCTATGCCAAAGCATACATGTGTCATATTATGCTTGGCGGGCAAGAATGGTGAGATGATTATTTATGCCTTTCTCTTAGAATTTTTTAGTCCTACCCGTCAAAAAGAGTGATACAAGTGTTAAGTACAAGAGATAACTTAATCTTACTCATCACAAACAAGAGCTACAAAACTCACTTGCTTAGTTGTGCATAGAGATGCTCATCTAAGCTACAAAAGATACAAAATTTAGAAGACTTTGTTTCAATGACTATCCAAGGTACACAAGTACCAATGTATACAAAACACACACTGTTTTTGTATTTTTCTGATTTTTCAATTTTTTTATTTTATTTTATTTTATTTTTATATGAAAAACAAAACAAAGAAAAACTGAAACAACCAAACAAAAACTAGACTGACTCAAAACTTGAAAGCAAAACACACAAAAAATGCACACACAAAAACAAGAAGAGAGAAAGAGAAAAGTGATAGAATCACTTGAAGCCCTTTTCCTTCCACACCTTGGAAGAACCTTTCCGTCTAGCAAACCCTTGAACTGGCGGTGAGGGGGAAGAATTAAAATCGTTTAAGTTCGAAAGGAACATGAGGGCTTTGAGAAGATCTCCAAGGGGAGCAAGAGAGGATTGAAGCTGATTCTGGCTTCCAAATGTTATCATGTCGTTGCTCTGTTGAGTGGCTAGCCACTTATAGCAATTTGGTCGAGTATTACCGACAACTCCACAATGATGACAGAGATGCTGCTTCTTCTGTTTAGGCTTTAGAGAGTTAGCCTTTTTAGCCCTAGGGTTTTTTACATCTTTCTTCTCAAGCTTAGGGGGTGCTCCTAAGATAGATTTACCTTTGTCTAAGTTCTCACTAGCTAATTCAGTTTTAATCTCATTGTTCTCAATTTTAACATTATTAGCAGGAGGAACAAAAACAGTAGTACTAGTAGAAGCAATATTAGAGGAAGAGAGATCATACCCTAAACCTGTTCGATCTAAAGCAGATTTCTGAATGCTGAGCATCTCGTCAAGCTTTGCACTTGAAGTCCTCTCCAATTGAGCTCTAACTTGAAACAGCTCCGCTTCAAGTTTCTTGGTCTTCTCAGCCAAGAAATTGTTCTCGAACCTCAGTGCTCCAATAGTCTGATTAGCCTCATCAAACTTTGTGGAAAGCTCATCACGGTCAAGTTCCACATCACTGAGCTTCTTGGTGGTTAGCCTATACAATTTCTCATGCTTCTCAGAAAGCTTGTACAGTTTTTCATAGGCTGTATGGATGTCATCTTGGTCATCCATCTTCTCAAACTTGGATTCCACCAATTCCTCTTCTTCAATCACATCTTCAACAATCTCATCAGTAGGATTAACAGTGGCAGTGAAGGCATTCAAGATTCCGTCATCCTCATTGTCGGAATCATCCTCAGGCTCGGTGTCGCTCAAGGTAGTAGCAAGTGCCTTGCTCTTCCCAATGCTCTTGAGATATGTAGGACACTCATGTTTCATGTGACCGAAGCCTTGACACCCAAAGCACTTAGGTCCTGCGGGAACAGTGTACTGACCGCCATCTCTAGCATCCTTCTTCCCTTTGTCTTGACTCTTGAACTGAGAGGAACTAGATTGCTTACGGTCCTTGTCAAAGCCCTTTCCATTGACATTCTTCATAAACTTCTTGAACTGCCTGGTGATGTAGGACTTCATCTTGGAATCTTCATTGTCGGAAGACTCATCTATGTCACTGCTCTTGGCCTTCAAAGCCATGCTTTTGCCTTTACCCGACTTGCCTATTCTTGTTAACCCTAACTCGTAGGTCTACAAGTTTCCAACCAGCTCAGTCAAAGGAATCTTGTCAATATCCTTTGATTCCTCTATCGCCATGACTTTGGCATAGAATCTCTCGAGTAGAGATCTGAGCACCTTCCTTACAATCTTGGGTTCATGAATGGTTTCCCCAAGATTGAAGGCTGAATTCATTATATCCTTTAACTTGGCATAGAACTCATCAAATGACTCATCCTCCTCCATCTTTATCTCTTCAAAGCTTGTAGTGAGCCTTTAAAGTTTTGAATCCTTGACAGCCTTTGTACCCTCATAGGTTGTCTGGAGGATGGTCCATGACTCCTTAGCAGTTTCAGTAGAGGATATCTTCTTGAACTCCTCATTGGTGACCGCACTGAATAAAGCATTCAATGCCCTGCTGTTGAAGTTTTTCGCCTTGATCTTGGCTTCATCCCAACCAGCTAGTGCTTCTTTTGGCTTAGTCCAGCTAATCTCGACAGCTTACCACACCTTTTCATCTAAAGACTGCAAGAAAGCTCTCATGCGTACTTTCCAGTATGCATAGTTAATGCCATCAAATAAAGGAGGTATAATTAATGACTATCCTCTATCCATGACAAACAGGGGTCAATGGATCAACACAGCAAAGATTAAAACCTAATCAGAGTGTGTCTGCTCTGATACCACTTGTCGGGCCAAAAACAAATTGAATCCCTTGTGATTAATTAATTGATTAATTAGCCAAGTTTATTAATTAATCAAATTAACATGCAAAGCGCGTGGTAGCACAAATAAATCACCAAACAACTAAATATGCAGCGGAAAATAAATAACACGGTGATTTGTTTACGAATGGGGAAAACCTACACGGCAAAAATCCCACCAGGTGATTTTCAGGTCACCACTCCCAAAACTCCACTATTATCACAACAAGCGGTTACAAGTAAAGGAATCCCAAGTACCTTACCAACCTACAATTGAACCCTTACCCCAATACCCAATTGGACTTATTTTGTAGTGACAGTTCCCCTTTCGATGCACGGCTCCTAAGTACGTGACTAACCAATTGCGCGGATCCCAGTACGCGACTTCAATTACCAACTAAGAAAGTTGTTGGCTACAAAGTTCTTCAGTTCATCCACATGATGAAGATCAAGAAAATGCTTGGTCACAAAACCTTACGGTGCACATACATAGCAACTTCTTCAAGAGAAAAAGATGAACTAGGGCAAGAACTTCATCTCCCGTCACAATTTGCTTGAACAGAGTTTTCTCAATACTTGTGCAACTTGTGACCTGTTTGACGGCCCTTAAAACAATCCTTTTTATATGTCTAGGGTTAGGAGAAAAGAAAGCCCAAAGACACATTCACGGATTCCAAGAAAATCATATCAGAATTCTGAAATTCTTAAACCTCGACAGATAGGAGGTGTCGAGCAGCTGTCGAGCACACGGGCTGAACAGCTTTCCTAAACCTCAACACATGCTAGCTGTCGAGCTTTAATAATTCTGCACTTTCAGCTTGTTTTCTTGGACAGACTTGAAGGCTTCAACACTTGATCTTGAAACATGGTTTCTTAAAGTATTTAAACACATCCTAAATCTACCCAATTACAAGTAAAGTGCGTTTTGTCAAAGGATAAGCCAATTACATAAAATCATGACTCTTAACATGTGAAACACATATGTCCTAACAGGTCTTAATTCAAAAAGCTCTCTTGCAAGCGGTGGAATGTAGAACCATTTGTTAGAAAAATAGTATGGAGTAAATAAGAAATTGATCCTAACATGTCCACTAAAACATTTATATTAAAGTGGTGAAAATGTTTTAGTCCCACATAGGAAATGAAAGAGATAATATATATGAGTTTATATGCTAATAAGCTGCATTGGATTAGGTTTTGACATATGTGGACTAGACCCTCTTATTCAAATAATAATATTTTATTATTTTATTTTTTGAGTCAGTAAGTCTATGCAAAATAGTTATTTTTGAACAACTAGAGAGATATTTTGCGCATAACATAGAGTCAATGAGAGAGAGACATAGTTCAGTTCATAGAACACAAACTTTATAGTGCTTCTTCATGCCGTAGATTATTTTATCCTGGAAAGTAGACGTTCATGAGTCTCTAAGCACCACTAAATGTGCGGAGGGCGAAATCCGCTTTAAGGAGAATGTGTCAAACACAAAGCTTGATCTGTATCATTTATCATTCATGCATTTGGTCTATGAGTCTTGCAGATTTCTTTTTATATATATAAATAGTATTTATTTATTATTTTTGTTTATCACATCTATTTGTGTTATTGCTTATAATTAGATCTGTATTTTGTTCCTGTATGCTTATTACAAAAGCAAATTGTTGAAATATATCCAACACCATTAACATGTCCATGTGCAGACAAAGGTAAGAACCCTACGTGCCATTTTCAAAGGGAACAAAAAATTTCTTCTGCTACAAAATGATTGACAATTTCATGAATAATTAATAGTACATAAGCAAGCAGCATTCACTTTAACAACAACCACAGAGCGTAATTTACATAGTAACAATACATGAGAGAAGAATGAACAATTCCCCCCATTCTCGTTTGCCCAATTTGTGAAAGAAGCTAAAAATTTCTTAGTTCAAACTATGTTACTGCAACTAAAGTACACACATTAGCCAGTTTAGATATGTAAATGGCTGTCAGGAATCAGCACCAAAAAGCATTTGCAAAACAACAATCCCGGTCAAAGGTGGGGCACTTATTATCCACAGCAAGCTTAAGCATAGACTAGGCAGCACAGCCTCCACAGACAATAGTCCTGCAGTTATAAGAACACGCATGTTTAATAGACAGCACTCTAAGCACAGCCCTTCAATAGTAATGATATACCAAGAAAAAATCATTATGTTCTAATGATGAGTCAGAAGGAATTTGCATGTGTAAAGGAGATGATTCATTTCTAAATCCCATTATTATGATAGAAAATACATTCAAACTTTACATGAAATTATCCAACATCTTATAGTATATTCTTATTTAAACAAAAAATATATGAATATGAGATTCCGATACACCCTCTAAACTGGAATTGAAACAAATTGACCCATTGATCCAAAAGAATCAAAACAAAGGCAAACAGGCCTAGCATTTGGAGATTGAGAAGAAACAAACCAGACCCTGATATCATGTTAAAGCATCCAACCCACTATCTTAAAACCACAACCAAACTCAAACCTTACCACTGTGGATCCCTTATTAGTAGTCACACCAATAGGATAACTCTCAAGTAAAAGTTTAATGTAATAGCTACTAAACAATTAAAGAAACTACCTATACGCAATTAGAACCGACTATATCTCTTTTAATTTAAGAGAGTAATACACTTGGAACAACAAAAAACACCAAAGGGGAAAAAACTGTACTTACACAATTCCGCAGCCAGACCTTCTGCGCCTTTTCTTCCTTGCCATCTCCTTCCTCCTCGGAGGTTGAAGAACAACCTTAATTGCAGTATCAAATACAGCTTTGACATTCTAAAAGATTAAATGCAAGTCATTGTCCATTAGTACTATTAATCAAACAATTTTTTATTTTTTATTTTATAAGATAACTGTTTAGAAAGCACAGGAAATGGATCAAACAATCTACCTGTTGAGTCTTAGAGCTGCACTCTATATAAGCTGCTGCACCAATTTGTTTTCTTAGTTCCTCTCCCTGTTTGTTACATGCGAATGAGCAAATTTCATCAAGCCAAGCAGATGCTTTCTGAGTATAAAATTATTGAGGAAAATAAACAATGCTTACCTGAGCAGATGTTATGACATTAGATCCCATATGATCAGCTAAATACCTACTGTCCTCACGAAGATCTAAAATAGATAAACATAATTAACTTAGTGTTATCCACAAAATCTCGGTACAATGGCATAAAGTATGCTCAGTATGCAAGTTTGTGAAGTTGTTGCCTACCTAACTTAGTTCCAACAAGAACGATTGGAACATTGGGAGCAAATCGACGAAGTTCTGGCATCCACTGAGAAGAAAGGAAAAAAGCACCAAATTGACAACTTCAGTTAGTGCTGTACTAAATTTTCTCCAGCTAATCAAGAAACAATAGTCATTGACGATCGCCCAATATCACTAACCCCAAAGACCATTGAAAGAAAATTTAAAGTGTACAACATATATGCAAATGAAAGGGAAAAAGGCAAACAACTCCATAGGCTTTAATATAAAGGGGAAATATGATCCACTTTTTTCAAACACAGTCCAAAATAGAGACAACAGAAGTAAAGGGAAAAGAGAAAAAGTGAGAATGGCTAAAGTGATAAAAGGGTATGCATTAAAATCAGTACCTTCTTAAGAACATTTTCATAGCTTGCCCTACTGATTAACGAGAAAGCTAAGACAAATATATCTGCACCTCTGTAACTCAGTGGCCTTAACCTGCTATAATCTTCCTGACCTTTAAACCAAAGAGAAAAGAGTGTCAAGAATTTAGTCACTAAACCAAAATCCTAAACATCAACTAAAGCAAGCAATGGGACCATAGTTGCATGATAGATCCTCATTGCAAAACAAGGTAATAAAAGAAAGAGAGAGAGAGAAATCATAGAAGAAGTTTGTGTATGGGGAAACCTAGTACCTGCAGTATCCCATAGTCCTAAGTTGACAATGCTCCCATCCACAGCAACATTGGCGCTGAAGTTGTCAAACACTGTGGGTACATAATCCTGCCAAAGAATATAACAAAAATTTAGAGACAGGGAGAGACCATTTTAGCCTAGTGCTTGCTCATATAATGCACACAGCACACCCAGTTTCAAACTAGAACTTTTGCTGGACAAACAATATATTTGATAACTTTTGCTACACAAGTAAATATATCCTCATCTAAGAGAAGAAATGCATTTTACAACAAATAAATGCTTTGGTTAACTAATTTACAGTACATGTTGAGGACCAGTTCAGGAGCAGAAGACCCACAAGCAGAAATCTAATGAATGTCCCATAAATGGAACAAAAAACAAGAAAAAGTAAAAGGCTTTTTCAGATGGGTTTTTAAAACTAGAAAGACTTACAGTGGGGAACTTGTTGCTAGTATAACAAATGAGCATACAGGTCTTCCCAACAGCTCCATCTCCAACTGTGACACATTTAATGAACTTTGAAGCACTCATCCTTTAAAACCAACAACTTTGTACAGTAGCTCTTGAGCTACAGAACTAGTATATGTATTAGAATCTATAAAGGTAAAAGGTAACACAAGAAGCTTCAAAGAAAAAAAGTTACACAAAAGGAGAAGGATGAAGAGAGAAGGAGAGTGCAGAGAACAGTGTTATGACATGTTGAAGTTTGAGACTTGAGATGATATAAAGGAGCCTCTTCCAGTTTCAAGAAAAGAATTAAAAATTTTATAAAAAATTAATAAATAAATATGAGAGAGAGAGAGAAAGATGTCGTTGTTTGTAGTCAAAGGGTCACACAGTCCTTTTTCATCCCTCTCAAGAAATTTCAAATCCAACAGCAATATTTCTTTTTTGAAATGTAAGAAGAAATGGGTCCCTCTCACAAACGGCCACCACTACACTAGGCCCCTAGTCCCCTGCTTTCTTAAATGGTTTCCAACTATCAGTCACATTAATATATTTATTGGGATAAAGTTTCCCTACCATCTTGTTTAGAGGAACTCTCTCCAAACAATGACGTGTCAGTACTAAAAATTGACACATGTCCAACCCAACTAAAGCTGAAATTCAAGAATTAACTCCCGTTAGTTCAAACATTAGACCTTTCCATATCTTTTTTTATTAAAAAAAAAAAACTTCTCACCATCATCACCTAAACCTAAACACTCTGTCCTCTCTCTCTCTCTCTCTCTCTCTCTCTCTCTCATTCTGCCGTTCCCACACAACACCATCCACCAAAACTCAGCCACTCTTCTGTTACCACCAAAATTACTCCAAAAAAAATTGCCACCGCCAACCACCGAAACACACATAAACCCACCAAATCTAACCCAAACACCACCCAACTTCGACCCAAACTATGAACAATCGCATCCAAATCCGATCCAAACTCTGAACAATTGCCACCCAAATATGTAACCCCCAACCACCATCAACAAAATCCTTATAAACACTAGAAACCGGATCAACCCCCACTCTGGATCAACCCAACCCAAACCCAAATCGGTCAAACAACCACCACTGGCCCATTACCACCATGACCCATTGCAAATCCATAGCCCAAAGCCATCGGCCAGCCCTGAACAACCCATCACAAACCCATAGGAAAAACACACATACCCATACTGGAAACAATCACATACCCATACCGGAAAAACAATCATATCGAAAACAATTGCATACCCGTACCGGAAAAACAATCTCATATCCATACCCAAAAAACTACAAAGAGCACCAGGCCAGAGAAGAGATTCACCGATACCCAAATTGGAACAATTACGAATAGTTGTTGCTTCGCCGATCTTCGAAGATGCCCATGATCCGACCCAATTGCCATCCAAATGACAACCACGATGTGTACATGATGTGTACACATAAACATAAATTTCAAAATTTCTTTTTTTCTTCGTAAATGTTAAAATAAGTTTGGAGGGAGTAGCGTCGATAGAGAGGGAAGGGATTTGATGGGTGGAACGGTGGAGAGTGGTTGATGGGTGGGACCATCGGAAACAAGAGATAGATCGGGGGGACCGGTGGAGGGAGGATTAGTTGGGATTGAAAACGATTGAAAAAAGGGAAAAACGGTCTGCAACAAAGGATTGAGATGGAGAAGGGATTTGTGTTGAAGGAGAGAGAGAGAGGACAGAGTGTTTAGGTTTAGGTGATGATGGTGAGAAGTTTTTTTTTTTTTAATAAAAAAAGATATGGAAAGGTCTAAAGTTTGAACTAACGAGGGTTAGTTCTTGAATTTTAGCTTTAGTTGGGTTGGACAGGTGTCAATTTTTAGTGCTGACACGTCATAGTTTGGAGAGAGTTCCTCCAAACAAGATTGTAGGGAAACTTTATCCTATTTATTGCCAGGGTAGCTGGTTCTGATTCTCTAGCTACCAATACCATAAACCTTTTTTTGGGATGTGCAATGTGCAGTGAACCGCGAAAATCAACTTGATAGCCTGTTTGGTATCCTGTTTGAGCAACAATTTTCATATTTCAAACACACTTACACATATTTTCACACACTTTTTCATCTACATGTATTTCAAAAAGTTACAAAAATCTCATCTCAAACTACTCTACCAAACACCTAATTTGTCAAGTTGGGATAGGTTGGGTTTTGAGATTTATTTATTTATATATTTATTTATTTTTATAGTGAGTTGGTTTGGGTTCGGATCATAAAATTTTTAAATTTGGTTAACTCAATCCAACTCGTCTATATTTAATATATATTTAAAATTTAAAAATATTTTATTCAATTTTATTATTATTTTTTTTTCTTTCTTCCTAAATAATACTCAAACTCTAAGTTCATATCATATAGTTTGGCTTGATTTAGTGTTATGATCAAGATTATTTGGTTATAAATTTGTTCTTTGTGGTGGAACACTAAGGTTGTTCTAATGCTCAATTTAATAATAATAATAGTAGTAGTTAAAAAAATTTGTCCAACCCAAGGGTTTAAGCCGATCCTACCCATTCCATGTGGATTGGGTTGGGTTGAGTTGAACCCCTATGATGAGTTGAGTTGAGTTTGATTTTTTTTAACCAACCATAATAGATTAGGTTGAAAAAACCCCTCAACCCAATCCAACCCGACTTATGCACACCCCTAAATTTTATAATAAGCCTCAAATTAATGGCAACCAATCTTGTTTTGTGTTAGGACATATGTGAATCATGTTAGGAACATATGTCAATATAGAATTGGCTAATCCTTTGACAAAAAGCACTTTACTTGTAATTGGGTAGATAGGATGTGTTTAATGCTTCAAGGAACAAGGTTTCAAATTCAAATGTTAAAACCATGTAAGTCTGTCCAAGAATCAAGTGAAAAAGTGCTGGATTTTAAAACTCGACAGCTAGTATCTATCGAGATTTAAAAGGCTGTTTAAACCCGATGCTCGACAGCTGCTTGATAGATAGGGTATTTGTCGAAATTTATGAAAATCAGTTTTTCAGATCTAATTTCACTCCAATCTGTGAATAGATGTTTGGGCTTTATTTTCTCACAATCCAAAACATATATAAGGATTGTTTTAAGGGTCTGATTCACCTCAATGCAAAAGTTTTTCACAAGCATATTGTGAACCGGAGACATATGCCCTAGTTCATCTTTCTATTCAAGAAGTTGTTGTTTTTGTACACCATAGGGTTTTGTAACTAAGGAGCTTCGTGATCTTCATCGTGTTGATGAACTGATGAACTGAAGAACTTTGCAGCCAACATCTTTCTCAAGTTGGTGAGTAAGCCGCTTACTGAGATCCACGCATCGAATTGGTTAGTCACGTACTGGGAGCTGTGCATTGAAATGAGAGATTGTCACTACATAACAAGTCCAATTGGGTATTGGGGTAAGGGTTCAGCTGTAGGTTGGTATAAAGTACTAGGATTCCTTTAGTTGTAACCGCTTGTTGTGATAATAGTGAATTCTCGGGAGTGGTGATCTTTGTAGTGGGCCTTTTTTACAATGTTGGGCTAGGCTGCCTCCTACGGTATTATGCCCAAATGTTCTGAGTAAGGGAGTTGGGACCGGTCCAACTGCAACTCACTTTGGTCCAGCTTGTGCACAAACTATGCCTCATTTGTCAGGCTTCGATCACAGGCCCATGACAAGTAGAGCTATTGCGGGTAAGTTATGACAGGCAAATATGAGAAAGACAATACAAGAAAATGGTAGACAAAATGAATAAAATGGAGCGATAAGAGGCAACTCGTAGGCCGAAAGTAAAGAAATAAATGAGGAATAATAATAATGGGGTTATTGAATTAAAGAGGGGAAAATTAGTCTGCCAAGCCAAGTAATGCTGCGAAACTGAAACCAAGAAGATAAACCACTTCCTCAATGCGACTAATCTCTCAGGGGAAAGAAATTAATTGCTTTGAGGGAATGAGCCTGAATGGTTTATGTTCAATGGGGGATCCTCTGTCTTTTTTGATAGAGAGCAGGGCTTTAGAGGGAGAGAGGAGATCAACCTATTGGTGCATGCCTGCCATTCTATACTCTCTATTCTCTATCATTCCTAGTTTTTCCTTTCTTTCTTTTTTCTTCCTTTTCTTTCTCCATATTTTCTTATTTTGTTGTGATACTCTCCTGGAGGTTGCTTTTACAGTGTTTTGTGATTGTGATCCTAACCCCCCTTCTCATTTATTGTGCACGACAAAACCCCTTTTTATAGTGCCTGCTGTGACCAGTTTGTTTACCTGCCGTGCTACAGTATGAGTGCTCTCTCTCTCTCTCTTCTTATCCCTTATGGCATGCACCTAGTGGTCCCAGTTCATCTTTTCTTCCTTTGGGTGGTATGTTATCCCTGCAGGACGTATCTCCCAAAAGAGCCCAAGCAGGAACCCCAGAATAGGTTTTCCCCTCTCCCCACCGCCAGACTATGCCCTCTTACATCTGACCCATAACCTCACCACCTCCTGTATTGGCTGGATACAGGCTGGTGATGTCTGGGCCTTGTGCGTGCTTCACTTCTATGTATATCCGAAATCTGCCTAAACAAGAACCCTAGAATAGGTTTTCCCCTCTCCTCACCGCCAGACCATGCCCTCTTACATCTGACCCATAACCTCACCACCTCCTGTATTGGCTAGGTATAGGCTGGTGATGTTTGGGCCTTGCGTGTGCTTCACTTCCATGTATATCCGAAATCTGCCTGCTGCTCAAGCTTCCGCCGTGGTCTGGAGACTTGTCTGCACATCCTGTCACACATCCTTGGCTTCTTATGGCGTGAACCATTTTCTGGCTTCTCATTCTTTAAAGTCTGCTCCTTTCGGGGCTAGGCTTTTGCTTGGCTGTGGGCTTTTCCTCATTCGGCCCACTCTCTTATTCTTTTATGCAATCTTTGTGTGTCTTGCTGTACTGCTCTGCCATTCCTGCCGTGGCATTATTTGACCCAAGCCCGCTGGGCCTCTTTGGGCTTGTTGCTTATTCTTCCCTCAATGACTTAGTATAGTCATTTGAGCCTTTTTGGTTGCGTTGGGCATCCTTGGCCCGTTTACTTTCCTTGGATCCTTTTGGCCCTTTTCCTAACTCTGCATTCTCATGGGCTTTTGCTAACTCCTTTGGGTTTCCTTAGCGCAATTACTTTATCCTTCATCCTTGGGGTTTATGGACTTTCTATCAATCCCTTACTTTCTTTACTTTCTTTACTTTGGGCCTGCTGTGGCCCATTCTCACTTTTCTACATCACATACTGTCCATGAGTTTGCTTCTTCTCTCTTTCCGAGCTCCTTTAGGCCGGTCTACTTCTTCAAGACTCATTTGTTTATTTCATAGGCCTATAATCTATTATTTCTGCCATTTGGGCTTAATGATTTTTTCCTATTCACTTACTAACTCTTTTTTGCCCATGTTGCTAGGCTTCTTCTTTCTATTGGGCTTCCAAAAATGATCATCAACAACCTTAAAATCACCTGGTGAGGTTTTTACCGTATAGGTTTTACCCATTTGTAAACAAATCACCGTGTCAATTTATTTTCAGCTGCATTTTAACTTAGTTGGTGATTTATTTGTGCTACCACGCTTATTGCATGCTAATTGAATTAATTAATTAACTTGGCTAATTAATTGATTAATTCATCATAAGGGGTCAATACATTCTTGGCATATCATTTTGAAATTATTCCTAAGTTCATTTTGTCAATTTTTTTTTTAATAAATAATTTTTGGCACTAGAACTTGACTCTTCTTCTTGTTTGTTGTTGTAATAAAGGCAATATTTTCTTGGTCATAGCATATGCATATTCCCTACTTTTTGACTCCTTGTAGTAGCAAGATCCCCCCAATTTAGGGATGTAAACCACGGGATGTAGAATCAAACAATACCGAAAAAAAGAAAAGAAAATGTAATAGTTTTAAATTTTACTATGTATTGTTGGTGCAAAAATTTCTATTTATTTTAGCATAATAATTTTTTTTTTTTTTACACAACCACTTTTCAAAATGCTATACATCAAATTATCTATTTTACATTATATTTCATTTAAATTTTTTTTATTACTCTCTCAAATTGTGTCTCTCTTTTTGTATATGGATAAAAAAAAAAGTAGTATGTGAAGTTCCTTCTTGGAGACTTGAACCAGAAGATCCTTAATATTTGTGAAGTGACCAAATAAGTAATTTTTGGATTTTTTTTTTTTTTTTCATACTAAGTATTTTAATACACACACGGGGAGAAGGGAGAAAATCTTAAAGAAACTGACAGTGATGTATATCCAAAAGGACCTCATTTTCCAATGTGGGAGTTACCCACTGTTTTTTCTTTTGAGAATACTAAGGGCCCATTTGGTAAAAGATTTCTACTAACGTTGTTTAAGTTTTGTGAAAATACGTGTGAGTGAAAAATGTGTGGAAATACGTGTTGTGGTGTTTAAACAATAGTTTTCGGACTTTAAACATTTTTAACTTAGCGTCTACTCCTGATAATAACTCTTTATCATTAGACTAAGACACAAATCAGTTTTTGGTATAGGTAGAAATTGAACTCCAAATCTCTTATACAATTATCAAAGATTTTACCAGTAGAATTAACTGAAACTCAGAATACTTATTCCAAATTTTGAAGGGTCACTTTCAGGAATTTTTTTTTTTGGTAGGAAAAGTTGTTCTTTTCTTTTAATCAATGCATTCAAATTTTGAAAAACTTTAATGCGACCGTTAGATATTAAATGGACCAAAGTATCCTTTACTGTTGTCCTATTCTTACACATGCAGATGCAGGAACTTGAACAAATCATATACAGAAAAGAAGCCCACGTGTCCGCACTGCCGACCTTGGCTTGGGTTCCATTTGATTTGGCACAGATCTCTAACTTGTGCCAGACATGGAAGCTCCTTGAGATTTTATTTTATTTTTTTAGTTTTTTTAAACTCAATAATTGAGGAAGTAATTTGTATTTGTTCGTCTATGTTAGAAATACCCAAAGTATCAAAAGTAAACTACAAAAATGAAAAATCTTGACATAAAAATACTTTGAATAGAACTTATTTTGTTGAAATTGAAAACTGAAAACACTATAGCGAAATATTTTTTAAATGTGTGAATAGTGTTGTGGGACTTATTTTTAAAAAAAGTTGTTGAAAAGTGTAATTTGTGGGACCCGTGAACGGTGTATGGGAACACTGTTCACAGTTGATTTGTCAACAATTGCAGGCTGAACAAAAAAAAAAGAAAAAAAAGAAGGCAAAACGCGCTACAGTGCAAACGTGGACGTGGGATAATCTCTATCCAAACATAACTCTAGATGTTTGATAAATAAAGGAGCTTAACAAATAATATTTTATTTTTTATATTTTTATGAAATTTTTTCTTTATTACTCCCAAATTTTGTCTTATTACTCTAAGATGGTATATATATAAACGAGCTTAACACATAAGATTTTATTTTATTATTTTTATGATATATTTTATTTATTACTCCCTCATTCCGTCCTATTTTGTTGGTTTGTTTCAAAATTTTAATATATATATTTTAGAATCAACCATAAACTTTTAATGATGAAAATTATTAACAAGCACACATTGGATATCAATTGCCTGGTGTAGAATTCTTAAGTACAGTGGGGCACATTTTTAAGGAACTTAATTTTTCCGAACTCAAGTTACAAGTAAAACTCAAGTTTTATGCAGTGAACCCTATCATACTTGATTACACTAGTACATATATATCATTTTATGTAGGGAACCCCATCTTTTTTTTTTTTCAAACCAGTATAATTATCTTGTTTGTCTGCTTTGTTTCTTATCTTGAAAAATTATCAAACACCTTGCAAGCAAAGGGTAGCCCCCCCAAAAAAAAGCCTTTAGTGACGTAGTAATGAAATTGCAAAACAACAAAAAGCTAATATCAAGCATAGGCTGGAAATAAAGAAAAGAAAAGAAAAAACCAAAAAAAGAAGAAGAAGAAAGGAAGAAACTTAGTATACAATAGACAGAGAACAAAGACGATGGAGAGAGTAAGATAGTGATATACCTGGCCTCCATTGGGCTTTCAATGGTCATCCATGGACGATTTGAAGAGATTGAGCTAGATGGATCCATCATTTGTGGTTGAAAATATTGAAAGTTTCAAGGATGCAAGAGAGTTGTAAAAGAAAAAGGGTTTTCTTCTTGAACTGTTTTGCTCAGGAGTGTTTTTTAGATTCAGCTAGGAAGAATGGTGGGAGAAATTTGCGGCTTGATGAATTTTTCAAGTTTGAGATTTTTTCCATCCAAAAAAATAAAATAAAAAAAGTTAGATCGGTTTGTTTCTAACGTTAAGGCTTACGGCAATCCTAGGCTTAATCCCTTTTTTTTTTTTTTTTTTAAAGAGTAAGTTAGTGGATTGATGATGTGGCGGTATCTTAAACCATTAATTTTAAATGAGAGGTGAGGATTTAAAGAAATTTACTTGGTAGAGTACCCTAGAAACTTTAGAAGATCTAAATTTGAACATATCATATATAGAAAAGAAGCCCATGTGTCCACATTGCTGACCTTGGCTTGGGTCCCATTTAATTTGGCACACATCTCTAACTTGTGCCAGCCATGGGTTCTTTGAGATTTTATTTTATTTTATTTTTAATTTTTTTAACTCGATAATTGAGGAAGTGATTTCAATTTGTGCGTCTATGTTAGAAGAGTTTTAATCTCCACCTCGTCTATGTTAGAAGAGTTTTAATCTCCACATTTTATTTAGTTAGTGGATGATGTGACAATTTCTCATTTAAATAAAAGGAGATTCTAGTTAAAAAAAAATATTGGAGGTAAGTCAAACCCGTGTTAGAATACCCGAAGGTATCAAAAGTAAATTACAAAAATCTTGACATAAACACTTTACTCTAACTCTTAAGATGTTTGGTAAATAAAGGAGCTTAACAAATAAGATTTTATTTTATTTATATTTTTATGATATTTTTGCTTTATTACTCCCAAATTCCGTCTTATTACTTTAAGATGGTAAACAAAGAAGCTTAACACATAAGATTTTATTTATTATTTTTATGATATATTTTCTTTATTACTCCTTCATTCCATCCTATTTTGTTGATTTGTTTCAAAATTTTAATATATAAGTTTTAGAATCATTTATAAACTTTTAATAATGAAAATCTTCAACAAGTACGCACTAGATATCAATTGCCTGGTGCAGAATACTTGTTTACAACGAAGCACATTTTTAAGGAACTCGATTTTTTAGAACTCAAGTTACAGGTAAAACTCGAGTTTCATGAACTCGAGTTACAAAACAGTGGTAGATTGCTAAATAGTTCACAAATAGTGATAGATTGCTAAATATTTCGCCAAATAGTATTATTTGTCCATTTTTGCCATAAAAACATTGCTAAACCATACATGCTCTTCTAACATCATAAAAATTCAATATTTTAAGGTAACTGTTTGAACAAATAAATTAATAATTTCGTAATGATGCAATTTGTCTTAATCACTTAGTCACTTTAAGAACTTAGTTTTGACTACCGCATATCCTTAGTGCGATGGTCACTTCATAGGTAACTTGTGGGGTGTGGGGGGCAAGGGCCGAGGTTCCAGTCTCTAGGAGGGAACTTTACACACATACACACTTAGATTAGGCTAGAGTAAAATTTTTATCTTGTATCCAAAAAAAGAACTTAGTTTTGATTGCTTAAAATTACACTATTATCTTAGTCTTGGTAGGAAATATCACATTAATTTCATGTTTAATTACACGTAAATATGTGAGTTTGAAATAATTCTAAAAAATATACTAATTATGTGTAATTTTCTTTTGTAGGAGATTAAAACCATTCAACTAATCATATAGGCTCAAGAGAATCCAAGGGTCAAGATCAATTGGAGCCTGGTTTTTGAAGTATTAAATAAGTAAAAAAACGTGTGAGAATAGAAAAGGGAAGAAAAAAAATTCATTCAAGCCAAAATTGGAAAAATCCTGATATGGAAACATCCTGCACTATTTCAGTATTTTTTCTATAACTTCTTGCACAAATACCTAATTGACCTGATTCTTGCAGCAACGGAAAGAAGACTTGAAGATCTACAACTTTTTAGTTCAACTTCACCACAAATTCCAGAAAAATCTTTTTGAAGGTCAAAAGTGGGCTGAAATCTGACAGTAGATAAAATTCCGAAAATCAAGAGATTCCCATCCTAAATTTGAGTGATAGTGAGGAAAAACCCTAGAACATTTTTCATCTTTTGTATATTTTTTTTAGACGTTTAGCATTGTTTTGATGGATTTCTTTTGCATAACTATGTGTGGCTAAATCTCTAGTTAGGGTTAGAGGTGAAACCTAATATTTTTATCATTTGTTCTTGGGATTATCCACATGCTTTCTATGGATTGATGATTGAATTTTGAGATTGATATACTATTTGGAATCATTGCATGTTGATAAGTTTTTAAGATTTAATATGATTTTTATTTATATCGAATGCTTGAACTCCTTGATTCCTTATGATTCAATATTATCTTGCTCCATCTTTGGGTGGAAAAACAAACAAACAACTGTTTTTATTTACTACTTTATAATAGAGGTTTTTACATTAGTGTCAATCATTCCCTGTGGATCGACCTCGGACTCACCGAGATATTATTACTTGTGAAAAATCTGCACTTGGGTTTGCATTATTTTAATCGCAACACTTAGCCACTTAGCATTTTTCATTCCCATTAGTTGTTAATTTGTATGTATTTTTAGAAGTCATATTAAGTTAGGTGTTTTTAGACTCCATACCCTACTCTTCGAGGTCAAATGGCACTTCAAGCTAGTAGCAATATCTTGAGAACCATCTTAAGGTAGCATCAATTATGTAAGGTTTATCTCGAATAACTTGCTGTAAACCGTAAAAACAAAAGTTAATTTGTTTGTTCAAACAAATTAATATTTTGGCCCAACTATAAAATTATATAGAGCTCTTTGAGCATTTGAAACAGGATTATCCCCTCAATTATTCTCTCAAGTGTTTGCAGCCCCCCTCCCACACAAACCAAAATATTACATAAATGAATTCCTTAGGGGTGGCTCCAAGATGGCTAGAGGTTTCAAATTTAGGATCAATAGATATCATAAAACTTTAGGAATGACTAAGACAAAAGATAGAAGTTTCCAAACTAAGCTTGAGAAGGATGATTTCATCTAATGAGCAGCGATGGATAGACAACCTCACCTAGGCAAGAAGAACTAAAGGGATGAATGACCTCCTAAGACGAGGAGGACCTCCCATGATTAAGGGGATGGGATTCTCATAACACAAAATGACCTAAGTTCACGAGAATAATGGTCACGCCCCCTAAATTCATGCCATTCTAGAAGACATTGCTTGCAAACTTGCCCATAAATACATAGTGAGCAAGATCCTTGACCATAATCTACATATATATATATATATATATTTATATTTATATAATCGAAACCTCTGAAACTCTCACAATTGTCCACGTCAATACAATATTTAAATAAAACTAGTCGCTAACCCGTGCGATGCACGGGAAACCTATTGTGTATAAATTTAATGAAATAGAAATGTATGAAACACAAATTTAAGTTTAAAATAAAATGAAGAATTAAATCTTTAATATCCTCAACTATCCATAAAATGTATGAAACACAAATTTAAAGAACTACTTAATCAATATTTCAAATAAATTGAGAAAAAAAAAACTTTAAAGTGTTTTTTGTATCTTCTTCCTTTGTTGCTTCATAATAGTCGCTGAATATGTTCTTATGTTTTAATTTTAATATTTAAACTATCAATTAGGGTCTTGCATCTGACTGATTAATAAAATAAAAATTATGCAATGGCAATGGTTGGAATCTTGCTTGTAATAACCTAAGAAAAGAAGTGGAACAATTTTATGGGACTTCATACTACATTATTTGATTAATTTTGCTGAAGGTAGCATTATGTATGCAATTAATATACAATTTCTTAAATCATAAGCCATGTACACCCAAATCCATGCATGTTCATTTGGTGTGCTCACTTCTATTCCTTTGCCTTTACCTTTACCTGATTTTGTGGACTTGATAATAATCCTCCAACAAAAGCAAAACTGTGAAGACTTGACTGGCATATGGTGGCCTTAACTATTGCTGTTCCCTTTGATATGTTAATGATCAATTTAGAACCCTGCATTTATGGTTTTCACATTTTTGTTAGTTCCACATGATTAACAAAAGTCATCTTTGATCTACTTGGGAACACTCATTTGCTTTTTATCTTTACTGCATTATAGATATGACATGGCTTCAAACCGTTGGTAGTAGGAGTCGCATGTTCCAAAAAACACTCATTTGTGAGCTATAGTAAAACTCATTCGATTGTGAACTATAGTAATTCTCATTTGTGTGCTGCAAGTACTCTTACCAAACCACAAATTTACTCTATCTCAGCAAATAGAAAAAGAGGGTAAAGCAAGGAAAAAAGAAGAATGGTGTGAGTGATTGATGTTAATTGACGTGGTCATTTGTCTTTGTCTTATTTGTATAGACCTCAATGTACAGCTTTACGTGTTTGTTTGAATGGATGTAAGTGCTATATAATGTCTCAGTTGTAACCTTAATAGAGTAAACAATTCATTCAGCCTAAGAAAAACAATTGTCTATGTAAATTAAATGAGGAAGAGGCAAAATTAAAGAGCTTTTTTTGGTGTAAATGTTCAAATAATTCAAGCAAATTTAATAAAATTAAAATAAAAAGGGCCCACTGTTCTTCCAAAAAAAAATTATTGGTCTCACTATCATAAAATCATTTTTTGTTGAAACCTAGACAAAATCCTTCCTATGAAACTTCAAATCCAACTAAACTGAAAATACTCAAAAAGAACACGAAATTAAAACTCAAAAGAAGAATATCAAAATTCAATGTTCAATACCAATGCCACCACAAAATGCCCTATCAAATCAGCAAAACTCTAATGTAATGAGACTTTACAATTGTAGACTCACAATTCATTTCCAATAATATATTGAAAAACACCAAGTCACCTTTAAATCACACTAAAATTCATAATCACGCCATGAAATAAATCATAATCAAATCAGACCCACTTCACAGTTTCCCAACCCCTCATTCACAAAGCTTGAAATTATCTTCTAAAATTATATACCAAATGGATAGAACCAAGTCCAAGTTCAATATCAATCTCATAACCAATGGTAAAAAAAATCAATAAAAATTTCCAAGGTATGACCTCACATTCACATACACATAGTTTATAATGAATTAGAGAATGAAATTGCAGTTAATATGATCTCACAGACTACAGTGTTTGTAGAAAGCAAATATTTAGTATATGGTGTATCATTAACAATAGCTGCATCTTATGCAGTCCAAGAATCTAATTGTTCATTAACACCCAAATATCAAAAGAATGAATATTAGACAATCTTAAGCTAAACTATGTTTTTTCAATCAGATGAATGCTATAGTAATAATTATAAAGAAATTAAGAAAGAGAGGTACGGAATTATTTAGGGTCACAGGCATCAAATTCTTTAGTTTATTTTTCTCATCAACAACAGGTTCTTAGGTTCCAAAATTAAGACTTAACTCCTAATTATTTAGGGTCAACATAAATATTGGAGCAATATCATGCACTGCACATTCACCTTTTTTTGCATTTTATAATGTTCCTCCTCCATTTAAGAAAAAACACAAGTATGATCACAGAGAAAGTTCATTATTTACTACCTTCATGAACAAAGAAGATTCAAGTAAATGTCATCAATTTGTTATAAGATATGGTTGTTTAGTTATGACAGAGCCATTTTTTACAATTAGGAAAATCAAAACACAAAAGCTTCTTTTAGCCAAAGTTTTTTTTTGATGTATTAATATATTTTTTGGCTTGTGACAGATCCAAGCTTCTTTTTAACTGAAATGCTCCACACTAATCTCAAAAAATTTAAATACAAAAGCTGCTACTCTTGGCCTAATAAGTGAAACTTTTAAATTACATTAACACTTTTCTTAAAATAAGTAGGTTGCCGAATTAAATAAATTCTACTCATTTTTCATATCATCATGACTTATGATTGATACATAACAAAAAGTAGTCAATGACCAATAGCAACTAAAACCAAGAGTCACAAACCATAAAGTGGCTATAAACTAATGCAAGAGTAAGTAAGGCATTTTGTCAAACACATGGTGTGCACAAAATTTCAATGTCTTAGTTATTAACGTTTGTTATCATAAAAAAATAAATAAATTTAAAACAGAAATACACATCCTATTGACAAATTGAACAGTTCTTGTAATGCAACAAATAACACAACAAACAGGCAGAACAAACAAATTGAGGACTATTAAATATATGGAACTACATAACTAATCAAATTCTGCCATGAATAATTTAAAGCCAGAAACCCAACTCTTCCATGGCTTTTATGTTTCTCACCAACATGTCTAACATTTGTTTTTATATCGCCAAAGCAAATGTGGTGTAATTTGGAAAATTGACTAAAGTTGTCTAAATCAAAACATACAATGGAAAAACAATATTTCTATCAAATTAGTGGAAGGAACCAAAAAGACAGTAGCGTGACAGTGAAGAAGAGATTGAGCAATAACAGTAGCGTGACAGTAAACAATGAAAGGGAACAATGAAAGAAATCAATTTACCATAGTGATTTTGCTGGCAGACCGGTGGTGCAAGGCTACTCTGTTCTTTCTCCTTAACCTTTGCTGGGTTTCTTTTCGCAGAGAGAAAAGAGAGAGCATAAAACGGAAAAACGAAAAGAAGAAAACAAAAAGTCAACAATGTTAGTGAATAAGAGATTGAGCAATAATAGTAGCGTGACAGTAAACAATGAAAGGGAACAATAAAAGAAATCAATTTACCATAGTGATTTTATTGGCAGATCGGTGGTGCAAGGCTACTCTGTTCTTTCTTCTTAACCTTCAATGGGTTTCTTCTCACAGAGGGAAAAGAGAAAACAGAAAACGGAAAAGTGATAAGAAGAAAACAAAAAGTCAACAATGTATATAAACAATAAGTAGTTATAAACCTATCTCACCGTCAATACCAATCCCAATATTTGACATATGAATCATAAAAAATTCAAACCCATAGCTCTGTTTCCACTAAAATTTCAAATACACAATCCCAAAGAATCAGAATTTAAAATTCCTTATGAATTTCGAATTTGCATGAAGAATTAAAAGGCTCAAAAATCAATGCCTACAGAGAAACTATACACTAAAATCAAGTTTCTAAGTGGTAGCCACATGAACCCAGATAAGAATTCACAAAATTCAATCCAAAAAAAAAAAAAAAAAAAAAACCTAACAATACCCAACAACAGTATTTGCAAAAGAACTAAATAAAAAATCAAAATATTACTTAAGCAACAACAGTAATTCAGTCAAGGAATCAACAAAAAGAAGCAAAGCCAATGAACATTAAAAAACAAATATTTAGAAAGAGAAAGAGAGAGGGAAAGATTAGATACATGATATTAAGAGCATCTCACCTGCGTAACTGGCCTACGACATTGGAGATTTTGTGATGGCTATGATGGGTAACGGCTCAGTCATGGGTGGGAGAGATGGCTATGGTGGACTATCAGGGATACAGAGAGAACGGCTTGGAGAGGCAGAGAGAACGGTTGGTTTTAGACTTTTAGGGTTTTTTGTTTGAGAGATAGTTGGCTTTTAATAAGAATCGGGTTTGTAATTTGTATTTGGTGGAAAAAAAAAGATTTATTATTATTTATATAAATATTGCTGAAGTGGAAAATTGTGGGAGCTTCAGAGACTTTGGTTTTATATATATACTAGTCGCTAACCCGTGCGATGCACGGGAAAATTTAGAAAAATGTTCAAGAAATTCATTTTTTTTTTTTAATTCATCTTCCTCTAGATTGATGAAAGCTATAAGATTAATTCCTAATATTCATGTACTTAAACAACAAATTTAAATGGTTAAATGTTTCAAGTTTGATGAATCCATAATTATAACCTTTACAAAAACTTCATTCCAAATTTACAAAAGTAAATTTATGAATTTTTACTCCTCCTTCAGCAAGCACAATTATTTTCCAATTAAATCTCCTTTCAAATAGTTTTTCTTAGTATTGGTACATTTTGTAGTTTTGAGATAAACTAAGGAGGGAATCCTAGAAAACAGCATGAATGGACAACTAATATCTATATAAATGGTAACCACAAACCTAATTGAAGAATCAAAGTCATGGGTTTCACTTCCCAGATTTATTGGCAAAAAAATTCATATTATGACCATCCACTATAAGCCCATCATATTCATGGGCAGTAAAAGTAAAGAAATTTTTTTTTTTTAAGAACAAAGAAACCATAGAGAATTAATAGCTTTATTGAATTATTCACCTCATACCTTGAAGAATGTTCACAAATTCTTCACTTAGTTATTTAAGGCCTTGTGAAGAATTAGAATGTTGGATGGAGGGAAAGGTATATTGCAGAAGCCAAGTGTAAGGAATAAACTCCACCGCAACAGATGGGAACAAAGTTTCAAAGAATAATTGCATGATTTGGCAAGGTGAGATTTTATAAAGACACTTTAGTAGGACATATAAACATGAAAATGTTCCTATAATTGAACTAAAAGATATATAAAACAATCCCTACAGTATCTAAATTTTATTTGTTTATTTTTTTTAAAAAGCCATAAAAACAAATTGCATTGTTCAAACATATTATGGTGCAGACTGTCCTGCATCATACATACACATGAATTTATTTGTTGTTGAAAACGTAACTTGATCTAAAATATAACTCAGTTAAATATGATTACGCAGGATGATAATGGTATTAGATATTATCTTAAAATAAGTAAGATTGCAAAATTAAGTAATTTCTACTTGGCTTAAGACATACCAGCAATATTTCAAGATCAAAGAAGGTATTGTCGTTCATCTCTTTGAAGGCTTATAAGATGCAAAGATAAAGTGCATATAGTGAGGCTAAATTGTCTACAATACAAAAATAAATATGAACATAGTGGCATAACTTTCATGAATATTTTAACCTTTGTCCTAATGCCTATGAGCCTATCTAATGTATATCAAAATGAGAAAAAGATTTTGTTGTAGCATAAGAATGTCAACGGAGAAATCAATGACTCATGGTAGGTAATTAGCAAAACTGGGAAAAAAATAGAGCTATTTTACCAATATGAATTTCAGTCTCATATTGTATAGCAGTTGTCCTCAGCCTTATTGAAAATAGAAAGATACCCAAAACCAATTTAATCCAAATACCCAAAAGGGGAAAAAGAGAGTTATTTTAGCAATATAAATTTAAGTCTCATTTCACTGCATTATTTGAACATGGTAGTAATTTTTTTTTTAATGGTTGTACTCAGTGGTTGATCTTTTGTCTCAATGAGTCTTATATAAAGGTCTGGCATTTTGAAAGAAGGAACCATACAATTCAGCTTGATCCAAAATCTACCAACTAAAAAGGGCAGTTGATGATAAAACTATAAAAAAAAAATTTGAGTCAATCAAAAAAACAAACATATATGTATCAAAATCACAACACAAATAGGAACATAAAAATACAATGCATCGAATAATTTAAATTATCAAAACCTTCTACATCCAACTCATCAGTTTATGAATTCAATTTCTAATTCACCCATGATCCAGTTCTACATATCACATATGAAAATAATAATATATAACAATAATAAGAAAGTAATGCAAATCAAAAACCAATAACCAAAAACTAAAGAAAAATATAGAAGAATCTTCAACCTGTAGAGGAAGAAGCCCAAGTTTGAAAACCCCACTAAAGTATTCATCTTTTACCACAATAAGACACAGAAACAAGTAATATATGAGTAAGTATATGAAAAACAATCAAATTCAAAAACCAAATGGAAGAACATGTCAATCTCACTGTTCATTGGACAGTTTCTGTAAAGAAAAATGCATGTTTTTACTGTGTAGTTTTATGAGAGGAACAAAAATAAAATAGTTCTTGGCAATATCCGAGACCTTAAACAATCATAAACCATGAAGTTGACTTAAAATAATGTAAGAGTATAACTATTGAATTATCGAAAAAAGAAAAATGCAAGAGTGAGCGAGACATTTTGTCAAACACATGGTGTACATGTTCTAAAAGGGAATGAAAAGAAAAATGCAGGAGTAAAAGTGAGACATTTTGTCAAACACATGGTGTACATGTTCTTAATGGGATTGAAAAGACAGTTTAACAACATGAATCCCTACAAAAAAATACAGAACTGAAGAAAAAAACTTCGAAATGATCCATTTAAAAAACAAAATCAACATTAGAATGTTCTATTATCGAAGAGGAATCTGACTTCTCATTAGAAATTAATAGTCTATAAGGTATTTTTCAGAGTAAAAATCAAGCCACATACACATTGTTCTAATCATGCAGAAATTGATGGTCTCCTCTATGTGCTTGATCAAACCCAACAAAAATCACAATAGATTGCGGTGCTCGAATCGCAAATCTTGTTGTTCAATTGAAGGCAATAGCAAGAGGGTCGTTGCTATAACTTCCATTGTTCTTTCAATCGTACAGCCAACTCGGTTAGCATCATTGAGTCTCCTGTAAACCTTTCCCAATTCTCTCTGAGTAGAGATTTGTATGGCTCAGTGCTTCTTCTCTCGTCGCAGAGGGAAAGCCATCGGTGGAAGAGAAGGGTATAAACATAAAAAAATAAGAAAGGGTGTTGTTGGTCTTTTACAACTACCGCCCAAGGGACCAAACGTTGTCCCTAGTTTATTATAGGCAACTTTTATTATAGGCAGTTTATTACAGGGACCAAACGGGGTCAATGGGTGATCAATTTATTTATTTATTTTTAAATGAATGAGTGATTGTTCATTAAAAAAAAAAAAAGAAGAAATGTGTTGTTATTATATAGATGTTATTTATAGTTAAAACTTAAAAATGTTGTGAAATGAATTGAAGTAAATCGGAAGTCAAAATCTCAAATCTCAAAAAAGGCATAATGTTTCATGTTTTTAAATGTAGACGTGGCGCTAGTTTGTGTAGCCACATAGTGCAATGAGGTAAGGTCAACAAAAAGTCAAACGTTTCGGCTATTAATTATTATATATATATATATAAATTATCATTTTATTTAAATAAAATTATTTTTGTTTAGTCCAAACTTAATAAGGAATGAAACTCTATCTCTCTAACAAGTCCAACTCAAACTCAAACTTATCATTTTTTAGTAGATTATCATTTTATTTAAATAAAATTATTTTTGTTCAGTCCAAATTTAATAAGGAATAAAACTCTATCTCTTTAACAAGTCCAACTTAAACTCAAACTCATCATTTTTTTTAAACCAAATTATTTTTGTTTAATCCAAACTTGACAATGAGTGAAACTCTATCTTTCTAACAAGTCCAACTTAAACTCAAACTTAAACGTTGATAATTTATCTCAAAATTTGCGAAGTTAATCATGAACACTATAAAAGCAATAAAAACCCCAATAAATATATATATATATATATATATATATATATATATTTTTTTTTTTAAAGTCGAGTAGAGGTATGAGCTCTTCTTATGTTATTTTCTTCTCCTCTACTTTGTTAAAAAAAAAAAAAAAATTATGGGTTTTCATGTATTTTTAAAAAAGTAATTTTCGTACATGCACCACCAAACTCTCTTTAGCCACTTTTTACAAGATAAAAAAGTTTGCAATAGTTGGAATTATTAAGGACCCCTGAGGAGTCTGCATAGTGACTGGGACCGTGAGATGGAAAGTTTGCAAAGGCATATTAAGGAGTTAGAGCTTGAAATAAGGGGGAGGTACCGAAGAAGGACCCCTGAGGGGTTGTCCCATGACCATGACTCAGAAAGGAGCATATAGGGGGCTCATCTCACTAGGGCCATTCTTGGTTGTCAAGGGACAGGTCAAACGAGTCTAGAGGCAGAGGTTTGGTGTCACCGAGGAGAGAGGCACAAACACCCCAATGCTACTATGAACGCTTGAGTCGAGCGCTTAAAAGGATAACCTAATTGCCTTTTTCCGAGGAAATAGAGCGTACCTAGATGCCAAGACACTTTACTCGTCCGTCATTCACCAATTATGATGGCAAGATAGACTCGGTGGAGCATGTAAGTCATTTCACCTAACTCATAGCACTTTATTCTCGAAACAATGGGCTTCTATGCAAGGTGTTCCCTTCTAGTCTTGGTCCCACGACGATGAGATGGTTCAACGGTCTGTAGAAGGGTTCCATCCATAACTTTGAGGAGTTAATCCAAGCGTTTCGTGCTTACTTTGTAACATGCAACCAAGTCCCCCAGCCCATCGACACCTTGTTATCCTTGAAGATGAGGAGTGGAGAGACTTTCTGGTCATTCATAGACAGGTACTGGGAATTGTATAACGAGATTGGAGGAGGCAATGAGCAGGTAGCTGCAAAATACTTTTAAACTGGGGCTTCCTTACGAATCTGAGCTAAGAGACTCATTGACTATGAAGCCCTCCGAGAACATGCGCTAGTTAATGAGGCAGATAGAGGAACATAAGAGGCTGGAAGACAATAGATTACATAGTAAAGGGAAGGCCTCTGCTACATTTCAATACCAGAGGGAGCACCAAACTGGGGGCTTTTAGCAAAGGCCTAAAAGAGATGCAGGGGGGCAAAACCCCGTTAGTCTTATAGAGGGGGTGAATGTAGCATTCAAGGAGCTTGTACACAAAATCTTGGAGAAGATCAAGCATGAGCCTTATTTCTGCTGGCCTGGTAAGATGGGCGGAGATCTGACTAGAAGGAATTAGAATCTGTACCGTACCTATCATCGAGATAAGGGGCATACCACTAAGTAGTGCAGAACATTCAAGGACTACTTGGAGTAGTTAGTCAAGGCAGGGTATTTGAGGGAGTATATGGTTGGCCAAGGAGGGAGTACAACGGGACAGGCCTCAAGAAGCCAAGGAAGGACAATGCTACCTTACCTCCACATCATCAAAGTTATACACGTCGTGTCAATCGGGGCTAGCACTAGCTAACGAAGGGGGATACTTAGCATTACCCCCCAACAGGAACCAGAAGTAGCGGAACGCCCTGGGAAGAAGCCTGGGTTGAGTAAAGAGAAGATAGCCTTTAACGACGACGATCTCGAGGGACCACCCAACCTCACGACAACGCACTAGGGGATTCCTCGTCAAAAGAGTTATGATCGATCAGGGTAGTGGGGCGAAGAAAATGTACCCTGATTTGTATAAGGGTTTGGGTTTATAAGATGAGGACCTCACGAAGTATGATACCTCATTGGTGGGATTTGACGGGAAGATGGTGATGCTCGTAGGGCAGATCAAGCTCTTTGTGGTAACATAAGGAAAATAGGTAATGGTAAATTTTATAACAGTAAATGCTTTCTCGACGTACACGGCAATCTTGGCACGACCATGGATCCATGCCATGGGGGCCGTGCCTTCCTCATTGCATCGGAAAGTGAAATTCCCTATCAAGCAAGGAATTTTATTAATAAAGGGAGAGCAAAATGCAGCTCGGCAATGCTTGGTGGCCTTGATCAACCATGAAATCAAGCAAAAGGAGAAGGTAGAATCAGACCTGTTATAGCAATTACAGTGCCCTGGGGGTTCTAATGGGGCTGACAGTGCTAAGGAATTGATTGAGGTCTGTATCTTGCCTTATGAAGACAGACATTTTTGGGTAGGGAAAAGCCTTCCAACCGAGGATCGTGTGAAAGTATTGTTGTCGTTGGTCTAGAATTTGGATATCTTTGCGTGGAGCCCATATGAGGTGTCCGGGGTAGACCTAGAGTTCATAGTGCATATATTGAATGTGGACCCCTTGTATCTATAGGAAATATGCATGTACGCAGCGGAAAGTTAAACGGATGTACTTCATTCACAATCTATAACATGCACTATGTAAATTTCAAAATTCAAGTATAAGAGAGCATACCTTGAAGCGGTGAATTTCAAAACAAAGATCGAAGCACTTGGGAATACTTTTAATCTTCACTCCAATTCCACTAACGCCCAAGAAGTGTGGACTCTCAATTGGTTACAAAGGAAGAATTTGAGAGTGACATACACTCACATACACCATTTCACAATGATGTTTTTCATGCATAAAATTCTGTACGTTTTTCCCTTTGTATCTAACCAATTATCTAATTGGGCTGACCTTTTGGGCCTTTCCAATTGGGCTTAAGTGTGTGGCTTGGAGTGGGACCAAAAGGGATCAATAAGACACTAGCGCCAATGAGCCTTGGGCTTTTCTGTCAACCCTTGACAAGTCCAAAGTTACCATTAACTATATTTAATACCACTATATAAATATAGTTACACTCTAGGCCTTATCTATAAATTATATCCCAAGACTTTATTGTACATGCAACCCCTTCATAAAATATTCGTAGTAATACAAAGTCATTAATGTAGACTGCCACTTTGTAAATTACTACATCTTAATCCTTGAGTATTCGGTTTAATCATTTTATGTTATTCACCATATATTTATGAAATCCAATTTCATAAATATATACTTTAGAAATTTTTACTAAAGTGGTTAGGCCTAACTCTCTGAATAACTAAACCCATTAAACTTATCTCAAGGGAATATTTTATATCTCCGTTAAGAGACTACGAATTCCATCTTGAGAATATATGTTCCATCAACACTAAATGTGGCTGCCTAATATACTGAGGTTTTGACCGTTACTTTAGATCTCACTCCTGATATATCAAAACAACCTACACTTCATGATCAAGTCCATTATTCTTTTAGGATTAAGAGTTCATGCAAATATAAGTCGTAAGATTTATTTTTCAATTGACAGTCTTTACAAGAATAATAAATCTCATAGCAGTCCAGTTCAATATGTTTTAACTCTTAAAACATATCAACATATCAACTAGAAGTCACCACTTCCATGACCAAGACAAATCATCTTAGTTGATACGTTATAGTCTTCGCAGATGAAACGCCCAATTTCATCACCGACTACGAACTAAATTCTGAGTTTACAAAGAACTCGTGATTTATATCTTCTATAACTTTTCACATAAATCACATACTATGCATCTCATGGACTATATGATAATGTCCAAATATTCATGTTACCATTATTTCAGATAATAATAAAACAAATTTATTAATTACAATATTAAGTCATACATCATGTCATACATAATGTCACACATAATATCATACATAGCATCATACAATAGGATTTAAGGGCACTAATCCTAACAGTATCCCCCTAAGAAGCAAAAGTCGAGATGGACAGCTAAGCCTCACGTTGAAGCCGTGAAGGAGGAAGTGGAGAAACTGAAGCAAATTGAAGCCATAAAGTAAGTGTTCTTCCCGGACTAGTTGGCTAATATGGTGGTGGTGAAGAAGAAGAATGGGAAAAAGAGGGTTGGCCCTGACTTTATGGATCTGAACTAAGCATGTCATAAGGATCCCTTTCCCTGTCCTAAATGTGCGTTTGGAGTAGGATCTGGGAACTTTCTCGACTACATGATAACTTGCAAAGGAATCGAGGTTAACCCCAACCAAATCAGTGCAATTCAACAGCTCAATCCACCAAGAAACCCAAAGGAAGTACATAAGCTCATAAGAATGATAAAGGCCCTGAATCAGTTTGTGTCCAAGTCGGCTGATAGATGTTGCCCGTTCTTCCAGCTGTTAAGAAAATGGAAAGGATTTCAGTGGACTGTGGAGTGTGATAGTGCTTTCCAAAGTTTGACAGCTGTACCTAGCTTGCCCACTAATTTTGTCCAGTCCAGAGCCTAGCGAAGACTTGTATATGTACTTAGCCATGTCTGAGCATGCAGTGAGTGTGGTATTGATAAGAGCTCAGGACAACGTGCAAAGGCTAGTGTACTATGTCAGCAAGACACTGGTGGACTCAGAAACCCGTTATCTGCCATTAGAGAAGATGGCTTTGGCCCTAGTACATGCTACAAGGAAACTACCGCATTACTTCCAGGCCCATACGGTGTATGTGTTGACCGAGCATCCCCTAAAATCTTTATTGAGGATGTTGGTGTGAGAGACCGCACTTGAAGGGTGCTCTTAAAAAGAGATTTGGGCGCTTAGGGCACCTCTCTTTTGGGTAAATGTATGGAGTCACTACATATTTTTTATTAAAAAAAAAAAGAAAAAAGAAAATACAATTTACATGTCCAAAAATACCTCAAATTTATTACTCCCTCTGTCCCAATTTGTTTGTCCTATTTGAAAAGTCAAACTTTTTAAGCGAACATCATTTATTATCTTATTTGCCTTATAAAAATGTATAAGTTTACAAAACTACCCTTAAATAAATTTATCAGCCTTTTTTTTTAAAGAGTTATTCTTAATGAGGCAACTAAAAAGGTGCCACAGTTAGATTATTTTATATATATATTTGTTAGTTTTCTTTTTAAATAGTTTTGAAAATAAAGTAGGGATATAATAGGAAACATTAGTAAATTAAAGACTTTTATTTTCAGAAATAGGACAATATTTTGGGACATCTTAAAATGGAATAAAGGACAAATAAACTGAGATGGAGGGAGTAATTGATTATACAAATACAACTTGGTAGAATAACTTTACAAGGCCTTGGTCCAAAATACAATCTATGTAAAAATTACAAAGCTTTGATCCTATTTACAATCTACCAAAACAAAAGATAAAACACTAATTTACTATCCAAAAACCTAAGTTCAGGGGCTAGGTTACAAAATGGGAAGGTGTTAGGTACACATTTTGCCCAGACAGAGTCTAGTCTTCTAGACTCTACATGACCATTATATACCCTTTTGAAAGTATGAAATGTTATGCAACAGATGCTATGTTAAATCCTAGATCTAATGTTAAACTTTTAGTCAAGAACCTTAGATCTGCCATTTTATTTTGTGAGAAAAAATTTGATGAGAATAGTTAATGAAAAGTTTAATTTTATGTTTCCCTAAAAGAAAAGAATGGATTTAAAATAAAAATTCAGATCTGATTGAGATTTTTTTAAATGTGGGAAAAAACAGATTTTTATTTTGAAAACACAATTTTTTATTGAAAGATGTAGATATGATTTTGATTAAAAAAAACAGTCATATTTTTATTTGGAAAAAATGCAGATCAGATTTTTATTTGGAAAAAATGCAGATCAGATTTTTATTTGGAAAAAATGCAGATCAATTTTTTTATTAAAAACAGAGCAGATTTTTATTTGAAAAAATGCATATAAGATTTTATATTAAAAATAGGGCAGAGATTTTTATTTGGAAAAAATGCAGATAAGATTTTATTAAAAAAAACATGGCAGATTTTTATTCGAAAAAATGTAGATTAGATTTTATTAAAAACAGACCAGATATTTATTTGGAAAATTCAGATCTGGTTTTTTTTTTTTTTAATTATTATTAAAAACAAAGCAGACTTTTATTTGAAAAATTCAGATAAGATTTTTTATTAAAAACAGTGCTGATTTTTATTTGGAAAAATGCAGATTTGGTTTTACTTTGAAAAATAAAAAAAGAGAAAAAAAAAATACAGATCTGACTCTTAATAAATAAAAATGAATACAACTTGCAATTTTTTTTTTTTTTTTTTTTAAACACAAAGAAAAATTGTAGATCTAAAATTCTAAGGCAAGATTCAACCCTAGATCTAGGTATGTTCATCAATTAATCATGTGAAAAATTTTGAAAGCAAAAGGGAACATTTGAAAACATATGAGAAACATGATTATTTAAACACAAAAGAAAACATCATGTTAATAATGGAAACTAAAACATATATGAAAGCATGTTATGGAAACGAGGTTAGAGTTATACCTGCATGAACTTAATCCTTAAGGAAAGAGTTCCTCAAAGAGAAACAATTTTTTTAAAGGATTTAAGTGAAGTCTCTTAACAAAAAAGAAGTTCCTAAAGAAAGGCTTCCAGAACTTCTTTAACGTAAGGAGAGAGAGAAGTCAGAAAAAGAAGAGTTAGAAAAAAGGGTCAAAAATGTTGTTCTTGATTGTTAGGAGGCCTCCCCTATTTATAGAGGTGTTAGTTTCTTACAAAATAAGATAGATTTGCTTAAAAATTAAGTCCAATCAGCTTAAAAAATAAGCCAAAAAATGTATGGGGAAAATCCTAAAAAAAGGGAGATTTGGATAAGAGTAAGCTGATTTTTCAAATCAGAACAAGTTTTAGTATTTTGATCGTATAGTTTTACTCAAAATTATGATTAAGCTAAAATTTTGATAGCTGAAGGGAAATTCGATTCTCTACAACTTTTCTAGAAATAGCCTAGTCCGAATTTTTAGTTCTACTATACCAAAAGTGCCTTGGAACATGAATCTGAAATTTGCTACTTGATTAGCACGTTTTTGAAGTGTTTTCTAAGTCTAAAACTGTATGTGGACGAATTTTAGAGTTATTTTCATGATCTTCATCCCAAAGTGATAATTAGGTTTTTTAAAATAATTATTTTGAATATAATTATCCTAAAAGCCTAATTATCCACAGCCTTTAAATATTATCAGCTTATTTGTTTTAATCCCGTGCAACAAATCTCACTTTAAGAAAAATACTTAACCAATCACAAAAATTCATTTAATTAATTTTAATCATTAACCAATCAAAATTAATTTCAATTAATCACACGTGATCGGTTTCACCCCTATACAATGCATGCAGACCGTGAAAACTTGATCTTATGATATCTTTCAATCTGACGGTCCGATTTGGGAATCGGGCATACCGTCGCAACCGTTAGAATCTCAAGATCATTTTTATGATATGCAATGAATAATTTAATGCATGTAATGCAATTATGATTTTTGGGTATATGAATGGTCATTCTAATCATCTTCCAAGATTAAATTATGGGTGCAAAATCGAGTGTCTATAGTCGGACTTTACATGGAGGATAGCTATGTAGGGTACAAGGCTGGGGTCTTTCGATGTTAGATACAAACTGAGGAATGCAATCAAGGGGCAAGTGCTGGCAGACTTTGGGGCTATATTCACTTCGGTGGTTGGAGATGCACATAGGGTCTGCCAAGCGTCAGTTTATTCGTGGAAGGCATATGTGGACGGGGCGTCCAATGCTGGGGGGCTGAAATAGGAATAGTGCTGGAGTCACTAGAGGGTATGAAAATAGAACATTTGCTCAGACTGGGCTTCCATGCCTCGAATAATGAAGCTGAGTATGAAATGTTGGTGGCCAGACTCCGAGCAGCAGTGGAGGTAGGAGCTACATATGTAGAAGTTTATTCAAACTCGCATTTGGTGGTGAGTGAGGTCAAAGGGAGCTTTGAGGCAAGGGACCTGAGAATGGTGGATTACTTAAAACTAGTATGTTCATTACAAGTACATTTTGGACTAGTCAAAGTGGTTCAAATTTCTAGGGGGTAGAACAGCGATGCAAGCTCTCTAGCCACCCTAGCTTCATTTGTGGGGAATTCTATACCCCAGATCATCTCTATGGAGTCATTGGAATCTCTGAGCATAAATCATCGGGAGTATCGTCAAGTTGCAGCAATATCTGTTTCCCCGAGCTGGATGGACCCCATCATCTCGTTCATCTTGGATGGAACCCTCCTCGATGAATAGAAGGAGTTGAGAAGGTATGAAGGAAATCAGCCATATTTTGGTTATCAACAAAGAAGAAATTGAATCGAAGATCATTCGGTGGGCCTTATTTATCATGCATGCACCCAGAAGTCGTGGATGGGCTTCTTGCCGAGTTGCACGAGGGAATATGTGGGAGCTAAACGGGTGGTAGGTCCTTGGCTCATCCAGCAATGGCTCAGGGGTATTGATGGCCGAACATGAAGAGGAATGCCACCAAATATGTTAGGAAGTTCGATCAGTGTCAGAGGCATGCACCGAGCATCCATCAGTCGAGAGGGATCCTCAACCCAATCTCTAGCCCTTGCCCTTTTGCACAGTAGAGGCTAGATATAGTGGGCTCCTTTCCTAGGGCCACGGGGAATAGGAGGTTTGTTATAGTGGCGATCGACTATTTCACCAAGTGGGTGGAGGTCGAAGCTTTGGCGAACATCCGTGACATTGATGGAAAGAAATTTGTCTAGAAGAACATTGTGACTCAGTTCGGCGTACTAGAGGCTATAATTTTGGATAACGGGCTACATTTGATAGCATGACATTCAAAAAGTATTACGACGACCTTAGGATCAAGAATAGGTATTCTACTTCGGCCTACCCCCTGAGCAATGGATGGACAAGCTGAAACCACCAACAAGACTATTGTTAACAGGCTAAAGAAAAGGTTAGAGAATGCCAAGGGAAAATGGGCTAAGAAACTGCCCAACATACTGTGGGCTTATTGTTGGGGTTTATGCCCTAAAATCCAATTTATTGGCATGTCATATATAATTAAATTGTTTAATTATATGAGACTACTTATAAATGAACTAATGAGACATTATCATAGTCCTTGAGATGCATTGTATGTGATTTATGTGATTTAGTCATAAAAGATATAAATCACAAGTTCCTTGTAAACTCAAAACATAGTTCGTAGTTGGTGATGAAATCGGGCGTTCATTTGCGAAGACTATAACACATCAACTAAAATGGTTTGTTTTGATCATGGAAGTGGAGACTTCTAGTTGATGTGTTGATGTGTCTTGAGTGTTAAGACATATTGAACTGGACTGCTGTGAGATTAATTATTCAATCAACAACTGTCACCTGAATAATTAATCTCATGACTTCTAATTTCATAGACTCTCAATCCCGAGAGGATAGTGAACCCGATCATGAAATGTAGGTTACTTTGATATATCAGGACTGAGATCTAATATTGACTGTCAAAACCTCAGTATGTTGGGTAACCATATGTAGTGTTGAGGGAACACATATTCTCAAGATGGAATTCATAATCTTTTTTTATAGAGACATGAAATATCCCCTTGAGATAAGTTTAATGGGAACTGGTTATTCAAGACGCCCACTTTATTAAGGAGTTGCTAAAGTTTATATTGATTGAAATTGGATTTTAATAAATATGAATAACTAAAAGATTAAACTAGGTACTTAAGGATAAAATAGTTGTTTACAAAGTGACAGTTCATTATGACTTTGTTCACTATGGACATTTCATAGAGGGATCAAATGAAATCGTTAGAGTCTTGGGATATAATTTATTAATAAGGCCTAGAGTGCAATTATATTTATAAATATAATTGCACTCTAGGCCTTATTAATAAATTATATCCCAAGATTTTAATGAGTGGTATTAAATATAATTAATGGTAACTTTAGACTTGTCAAGAGTTGACAGATAAGCCTAAGGCCCATTGGAGCTAGAGTCTTATTTGTTCCCTTTGGTCCCATCTCAAGCCACAAACTAAAGCCCAATTGGGTAGGACCAAAAGGCTAACCCAATTAGATAATCTGTTTTTATTTAATAAGAGTTATTAAATAAAGTAACTACCAAGGCAGTTAGTAATGTACGTATGATGAAAAGAAAATAAAATAGTTTTTCTCTACAATGAGAAGAAAAAGAGCTTTCTTTAAGAATCAATATACATAAAGACTGATTGAGAGACCACTCTTCTTGGGCACCATGTGGAATTGAGATGTTTATTAGAGGTATTCTCAAGTCTTGTTTTTGAATTTCACTGCATCAAGGTACGCTTTCTATTCTTTGTTCTAGAATTCAAGGTTACATGTTATCTCTCATGAATGAAGTAGATCCGTGTTTGTTGCTTCCGCTGTGTGTTTTGTATGAGATGTAAAACCAGATTTTCCATCACTTATCAAACTACTCCTAGAAGGTCCATCGGTGAGACCCTTTCTCCATGACCTACGGGATTGAACCAGTGATACCAATAGAGGTCGGCCTACCAAGCATGAGGACTATGGGTTTTCCCTCATATGAGAATGAACGATTAATGACCAAAATATTGGACTTCCTAGAGGAGAACAGAGAGATAGCATCCATTTGCTTAGCCGACTATCAGCAGAAGCTATCTAGAGGGTACAATAGAAATGTTAGGCCAAGAGAGTTCATTGCTAGAGACCTTGTCTTGCGAAGAGTATTGGGGAGTATAAAGGAGCCGAGTTTGGGAAAGTTGGCTCTGAATTGGGAAGGCCCGTATTGCGTGACTGCTATGGCCGAGACTAGGGCTTATTACCTAGAGGATCTAGAGGAGAGGTTGCTCCCTCATTCGTGGAATGTAAGCAACCTAAAGAAGTATTTTTATAAGCTTTTGAGCAGACTTGCTGTATTTGACAGTCTAAGTTATGTATATTGCTCAAAGTTTGTTTATTCATATTCCACTTTGCATAAGTGCCCTATTAGTAGGTCGAGGAATGTAAGATGGGGGGGTTCCGTGCAGGTAGAAAAATGGGAGATACCAGATAACTTAAGGATAGAAGCCTAGCCTCAGTCTAACCCAGGTTACAGACTAGGTGGAAACCTAACTAAAGGACAGAAGTCTAACCTTGGCCTGACCCCCGTCATTGACAAGGTGGAAACCTAACTAAAGGGTAGAAGCCTAGCCTCGGCTTGACCCCAGTCTCTGACTAGGTGGAAACCCAACTAAAGGACAGAAGCCTAGCTTCAACCTAACCTCGATCACCAACTAAGGGGGAAACTTGACTCAGTACAGTGGCTTGACCTTGATGTGATTTCAGCCACCGACAGGGTGAAAACCTAAGTAAATAAAAGGAAGGGGGAAGTGTAGACACCGCATTTTGTACCCCTTATGACTCAAGCCCCCGTTCCCCAATGATGCTCGAACTCTAAGGCTCAAGGCCAGTTTAGAGCCCAATTAGATACCAAATTGACTTGAGGAGTGTTGAAATGGGAAATACAACCTTTTAAATAAGCAAAAATCTATTTTTTGAAATAAAATGACCAAAGTGACCCTCGGCCTGTGTATGTGGGTTACGGCTTGCATACACAGGCCAAAGCATGCGTATGCAAGCACGTTCCTGCGTACGCAGCTAGGGTTTCAAAATTATAAGAAAGGCAAGTTTTCTACAATAATGGCTGAGATTTGGAATGAATCATACATCGTCTGAGAGCCGTTCCAAACCCCATTTTTTCAACTATAAAAAGCCTTACATGATACATTTCAAAACATAGAAATCCCATGAGAAAAACCTAAAATTCGCTAGAAAATAGTGAATCAAAGTGGAGATTTTCCCAAAAAACAAGGAGTCATTTTTATTTGATTAAGACCTTTTCTGGCCCCAATCCTTCTAGTTTAATGTTGCTAATCACTTTCTTATTAGTTTGTGAATAAATTTGACTGAGGGGAACGATCAAAATCAAGCTTGGAAAGCTTTTGTGTGAGGTACCTAGTCTAAACTTTTCTTTTTCCCTCTCTGTTATTTTCTGCCTTTAAATCCTTTTGTTTGATTTGTTTTTTTTTGTTAAGATATGTTCTAATATGCCTCCTAGGTTAGGTTTAAGTTTTTGTATGCTTAAAATGCATGTTAGGATTTTAGAATTGTTGTTTTGAAGTTTTGCTCTGTTTCTGCGCTTTTAGGGTTTTCTAGGCAAGGATTTGTGTACGCGTGATCTAGCCTGTGCACACAGGCTTGATTATGCATATGCAGACTTGTTCTAGCATGCGTGATGCCATAGCCCAAAAACCCTAAATTTTTTGTTTGTTTTGTTTCTGCCTTCACATGTTTGTTCTATTTAGCCTTTTTTTTTCATATGTTTTAGGCCCTATAAGTTCCTGTCCACCTTTTCACATGCTTGTTTGTTATCACATGTTTAGATTAGGATTTGTCTTAGGGTTTCTTAAGTTTAATACCATCCATTCACATGTTCATGCATGAATGCCATGGGTGATGTGTTGCTGCAAGGTAAGTGAAAGGTAAGTCATGCATTGGAGATGTTCATGCATTTGTAGTATGATCTTGTGTTGATATTAGAGATGAATACGAATGCTTGGACCTTTCCTTATGCTTATGTTTCTGCCTTGATTTGATTGTATATGTTGCTACCTTGAATATGCTTTGATGTCATGATAGATGTATGCTAGGATTTGAGATGAGATGCCATGATTAGATGTATGGTTAGGGTTTGGGATGAATGATGCCATGTTGAATGCTTAGATATATGCTAGTGTGTGTGAGTTAGAATACAAGCATTGAACATGCTTTTAATAAGGTTAAGATATAAGACACAGTGATGGGAGGCCAACCTTAGGGTTGGGCGTTCATGGGTGCCTAACACCTTTCCAAGAGCGTACCTAAACTCCGAACCCATATCTCTGGTAGTAAGATCAAAAGGTCATTCCTCGAAGGAACGCTATATATATGGTTCCTAGACCATTGTAAAAACTAGGTGGCGACTTCCCCTTTGTGTCCGCAGTGGCGATACCGCTGGGGACTGTGAGTTTAATTCCTATGTGTATTGTTTCTTAACCTTAATAAAAGCTTTTTCAATACTTGTTTGCACACACATTCACTTGTACTTTTGTCCCTTAACCTTAGTTGGTGATGAGTGGGAAGGTGGAAGGCTCCATTCGAGCCTAAATCTTCCAAAGTTCATCCCACCAACTCATAATCGGTGCCATCGCCTATAATGGCCCTTGAGTACGTTAAAGGGACCATTTTGGCCCTTGGTTGGAATCATAGCCTACCTAGTTGTGAGTGACCTACTTATCTATCCCTTTAGCCTTAGGGAGCCTACCCACACTAGAGAGATCCTAGACCCTATCATAAAGGATACCCTTTATGTCTCTTGTTTGTTCAACCATATACCATGTGTTCACCTAATTCTAAAGGACAAATAAAAGATAATGAAAATGGAAGGGATGACCCTAAAGTTATGGTATACCCTAAAATGTTATGGGATAAAAGAAAAGAAGTTCTCACATATAAGAGGCTTGTCGCTAAATCCAAAGGTATATTTTAACTTGAAATGTTCATAAGACCATAGCCTAACTGCTATCATAAGCCTAACTAGAAAAAGCCAAAAAGAGGACTTTGGGCCTAATGTAACAAATATGTTATGGACTTAGCATCCAACATCCTTCAAAGCCAAAAATGAAACTCCCTAATCTTGGTTCTCTTTGTCGCATGCCTAAGTCCAAAATGATGAGAATTTCATAGGCTTTGAGAGGAAGGCTACAATGTATTCTAGCTAGAGGGCTCTTTCAAGAAAAAATGATGAAATAATGAATAAAGAATGAAAAGCCCAAAAGTGATCATTACATTGAGAGCCCAAGTTTGAGACAAAGGGTTGAAAAATTCCTAAGTACATTCTAATGAAAGCCCATGAGAGTAAGATGAGAGCTTTTATTGTAAACGGACCAAAGCCCAATGAAACAAGGGGCAAGGATCCATGAGAGGAAAGGGAGTGACATTGTAATTGGGCCTTCATTAAAATGAACTTAAGAATTTTCTAAGGACATTTAAAGCTTAAAAGGAACCTTTAATTGGCACATGAACTTTTTCAAACATCGCTTCGATCCAAGTCCAATGGAAGACAAGACATCCAAAAGGAAGACTTATCAAGAGGGAAAGATGGACGCTATAAGTGAGAAGGTCCTCATGCAAAAGATGCTTGAGTGTGTGGAGGCGCAAGCTGAAGTCCTTAAGAAGATAATAGGCCATCTCTCCAAGATAGCAAAAGAAGAAGTTGAAAAAGACAAGGCTAAGCATGAACAAAGCGAGCTGAACCAAAAGGACATTGACCACATGATGACAGAAGGGAAGGTCTGCCTACTTCTACCTAATTTTAAGCCACAACTAAAGAGTGCTCAGGGACCATGGACTTTCAAAAGGGTCCATGTCAATGACTTTTCCAAATCGGGAGACGTAGGTTCATGGGAAGATCATGATTGGCCAGAATGGACCTCGAAGGTGGGGACAACCCAAGTCACCCTAGCTCGCTTCATGCTTGAACACAACATGGACCCTTCTTTCGACGACGACCAATATCTCATGATGAACAAAGAAGGAAGACTAGCTAAAGAAGGAAGACATGGGGAATTCATCATGCCTATTATGGGGCCCATTAATAATTGGATTTGGGTTGGGTTTTCTGAAAACATGGGGAAAAATTTTTGTAATGCAAGTTCCAATGTACTTTTCAATATTTTCAATAAGATGAATTCTAATTTGGCTTACTTTGATATGTCCCATAAAATTGAAATTCTACACTTGAATGATTCAAATGAATTTGAAAATGAAATTAATAAACAATTGGAAAAGAAAATTGAACCAATGGAACCAACTCTTGAAACTATTAATTTGGGAAATGATGAGAATCCACACTTAATTAAAATTGGTTAAACTCTAAATGAAAAAGAAAGAAAAGATCTTCAAGAATTCCTTATGGAATTTCAAGAGGTGTTTGCATGGTCCTATAAAGATATGCCTAGAATTGACCCCGAGATATCTCAACATCATATTGATACTCATGATCACACAATGCCCGTCAAGTAAAAGTTAAGAAGAATGAGGACCGAATGGTTTTTAAAAATCAAAGAGGAAGTCACTAAGTAATTAAAGGTAGGGTTTATCAAACCCGTGCACCAAGTCGAACGGATAGCCAATGTCATGCCTGTGCCTAAGAAAGATGGGAAGGTGAGGATGTGTGTGGATTTTAGGGACTTAAACAAGACATGCCCTAAGGATGACTTCTCTCTTCCTCACATTGATGTCTTAGTGGATAACACGACAGGAAGTGCCTTGATGTCTTTTATGGATGGCTTTTCGGGATACAACCAAATCAAGATTGCTTTGAAGGACATGACCAAAACCACCTTCACTACCGAATGGGGAATCTATTGTTACATGGTGATGCCGTTTGGCCTCAAGAATGTTGGGACAACCTACCAAAAGATGGCTACGACCTTGCTACATGATATGATGCATAATGAGGTAGAGGTGTATGTTGATGATATGATAGTAAAATCCAAGGATAGAGGTAGCCACACCATAAACTTGAGGAAGTTCTTCGAGAGGATTAAAGAATATAGATTGAGATTGAACCCACAAAAGTGCACCTTTAGAGTAACCGCCAGAAAATTGCTAGGCTTCCTAGTGAGCGATAGAGGGATAGAAGTTGACCCATCCAAGATTAAAGATGCCTTCACCCAAAAGTGAGAAAGAGATTAGGGGTTTCTTGGGTCGACTACTATTAGTCAATTCATTGCCTAGCTCACTTCCATTTGTGAGCCTATCTTCAAACTCCTAAGGAAGAATGAACCACATACATGGAATGATGAGTTCCAAAAAGCCTTTGAACCTATCAAGGAGTATCTCCTCCACCCACCTATCCTAGTGCCTCCACAACACAGAAAACCCTTACTCCTATACCTCTCTATCATATGGGATGCGGTTGGAAGTATGCTTGCACAAGAAGACAATGACAAGAATGAGAGGGCCATATATTACTTGAGTAAGAGATTCCATGATTACGAGACTAGGTACACTCCCATAGAAAAGTCATGCTTTGCGCTTGTTTGGGCCATATAGAAATTGAGACATATCATCTTACCTTTCCAAATATAGGTAGTAGCAAGAATGGACCCATTGAAATATCTCTTTGAGAAACCCGCTTTAACTGGAAGATTGTCAAGATGGTTGATCTTGTTAGCAGAATTCAGTTTGAAGTATGTGGCTAGGAAAACTATCAAGGGAAGCATCATGTCAGATTTTTGTGCCGAGAATCCTATAGAGGAAGAAGATGATAAAGAAGACTTTCCAGATGAAGACTTTTTGAATGTTGAGTTAAGGGCATGGAAGATGTACTTTGACAGAGCTGTAAACCAATATAGGAATGGGATACGAATACTCTTGATCACTCTCGAGAGATCTCACATACCTTCGGCAATCAAATTGAACTTTGAAGTAACAAATAACATGGCTGAATATGAGACTTATATTGCCGGAATGGAAGCTTTTTGAGAATTGGGGGTAAAGGAGGCCGAAGTCTTTGGGGATTTGACTTTGGTTATAGCCCAATCGCAAAAGTTATGGAAGGTGAAGGAGAAGCATTTGAAGCCTTATCAACAATACTTAGAGGAATTGACCAAGACCTTTGACAAGATTGAGTATACAATCATCCCTAGAGCTCAAAATCAATTTGCGGATGCCTTAGCTACTTTAGCCTCCATGGTAGATGATGAGAATGCAAATTGTCATATTTTTCTCCCTTAATGTTTAGTCTTTTATACTTATTTGGTGCCTAAATGTACTCATTATTCTTATATTTTGATTTAGGATGCAAATGGAGGCATTAAGGGTATGTTTGGATTGAACTTATTTTTGCTGAAACTGAAAACTGAAAACACTGTAGCAAAATAATTTTTAAATGTGTGAATAGTGCCGTGGGACCCATTTTTAATATTTTTAAATGCGTGACTAGTGCATGCACAGTGCATGAACAGTGCATGCATTGTTCATAAACAGTGAATTTTGTCTCTGAAAGTCAATAACTATGGCTTAAAAAAAAAAAAAAAAAAAAAAAAAAAAGAGAAAACGCGCGGTTGTAAACATAGACGCCCAATCCAAACCCCACCTAAGTGCAAAACGTAGCTAATTGGGCGATTTTGGACAGTTCCGACATCGTTTCGTAATCTAGGCAGAACTCTCTCATCAGAGCTCCGATTGAGATGATTCAAGATGCTATGGAATGCCAAGAAAAAAGCTCTACAACTTTCATGTTTTGAGTTTTAAGAGATATTGGCTGCATCAAGGTCGAAATCGGGCTTGAAGTTGCTGCACTTGCACTATTGACATTTTGGAATGTTCCTTTGCCTAAAATTCTAATACCTGATGCAATTTATTTTCAGAAGCTTCCAGATCTAATGCACGAAAATTCCAGCTTAAAAACACCACTTTCCTGGTTATATTAGGACTTTGTTTTATTTTTAATATTTTCCTTAATTAGTCAGATTTGGATATTATTATTTAGAATATTTTTAGGAGATTTTGTAGGCTTGGAAAATGGGGAATTAACGTGTAAAAGAGGGGAGAAGAAATCAGACTGGACAGACACGCCTCTCTCTCCCCTTTTCTCTAACTTCTCCTTTAAGTTTTTAACATGGCCCTACTTGGCTAAACTTTTATACTTGGTCGAAGGAAACTGAAGCCTCAAAATCAATAAAACTGTGAGATCTAATTTGTTTTTATTGTTCAATTTTTTCTTTGATATATTGGATGTTCTTCTGTGCCTATTTTCATGATTGTCTCGTTTAATTACTAGGAGGCCTACTGGTTTATTATTCATTGCAATCAACTGCTAGGTTAGATATCAAATCCGTAATTGTTTGATCTCTCTAATTTGTGAAGCAACCAAGATTTAATGATTTGCTGTGTTAGAAATTATTAGATCCTAGGAAGAACACTCGACTAAATTAAATGCAACCGCTTGTGCTTGTGTTGTTTAGCTTCATCGATCTCTCTAATTCTTAAGGCTACTGCTAGATTAAACCTTTAGCACTTGTCTTGGGTTGTTTAGTAGTTAGGGTTAATTAGATTACTTGTTTTCTAATTAACTACGACTAAGGAGAAATAGGAAAATAGTTCCAACGGTGAATATTCAAAGTGTGAATTGATCTATGCTTGCATCGATGATCAGTTATAATATTTTGATGGTGGATGTTGACTTTGACCAAGGTTTGTTCTTTTGATTGATTTCGATATTTGAATTTGAATTGTTCCTTAGTTGTTTTTCTTAAAATTGTTTTCGTTATACTCAAACCCCCCCCCCCCCCCCCCCATCCTTGTTCATGTAGCATAAAATTAGGCTAGACACTCTTCGTGAGAACGATCCTTACTCACACCACTACATGTATTTTTAGGAATATAGGTTTTATTTTTGGTTGCCTGCGACAACACACCAAATTTTGGCGCCATTGCCGGGGAGTGATTCTTGTTGATTTTTGTGCTTCTTGTGATCCTTAATTCATACTTGAAATTTTCAAAAAAAAAAAAAAAAAAATCGTTAGTTTTTGATAGTTATGGTTTTCGAAGAATTCTAATTCTGGTAGAACTAGGCCTTGATATTTTAGTATAGATTTTTTATTTTATTTTATTTTCATTACTCTAGATTTTTCTTGATTTGTTTTTCATGGTTTATTCGAGTTTCCTTGATTGTTTATGACTGTAACTCGATCTTCTAGTCAAGGTGATTTGCAGTACGATCCAGAAATAGAGAGAACTTTGCGTAGGTTGAGGAGGAAAGTTCGAAGAATTTCTGAAGAGCACGATCTAGCTCTTGATTCCCTATTTGCTAGCGATTCTGATTTAGAAGAGTAGGAAGTCATGGCTGGAAATCAAACTTTGAAAGTGCTTGCCGCCCCTGATTTGAATCAATAACCATTATGCACAACGTTCCCTACTTTAGATGCTACTACTACTTTTGAATTGAAATCTAGACTAATACATCTCTTGCCCACTTTTCATGGCCTTGCAGGTGAAGATCCTCACAAGCATCTAAAGGAGCTTCATGTGGTGTGCACGAGTATGAAACCCACGGGGGTGACTGAAGATCAAATTAAATTAAGAGCCTTTTCATTTTCTTTGAAGGATTCGACTAAGGATTGGCTCTATTATCTACCCTCCTAGAGTATTAAAACATGGAACAAGATGAAGAGGTTGTTTTTGGAAAAATATTTCCCAGCTTCAAGGGAGGCCAACATTCGAAAAAAAATTTGTCGAGTAAAGCAGCACAACGGAGAGTCCCTACATGAATATTGGGAATGTTTCAAGAAATTATGTGCAAGCTGCCCCCATCATCAAATTAGTGAGCAGGTACTTATCCAATTTTTTTGTGAGGGCCTTCTACCCACTAATAGAAGCATGATTGATGCCACTAGTGGAGGAGCTTTGTTAGATAAAACTCCTGAGGCCGT